>AWWV01014439.1:0-139135 GCA_001974805.1 Corchorus capsularis
AATAGCCGAGCCGCCCCACCGAGGCAGCCTGCCAAGGCTAAGCCGCCCCAGTGGGGCGGCTTCGCCACGGTAAGCCGCCCTCTTAGGACGGCACGGGTCATCAGTCCTAAATTTCGTTAAAAATTGCATTTTTCTGAAATCGTCATCAAAATACGGCACGTTATCGTTCATTTTTCTTAAATCGTCATCAAAATACAACACGTTAACGCTATTCTACGTTCGTGATAGTTTCAAGATTAGAAAATGAAGCAAAGGGCAAAAGCGTAAAAAAACGTAAAAAATGGGGCGGTGAATAGCAAAAATGGGACGGTGTTTAGCAATCCAGATATTTAATGGTGTCAATTGATCCCACGTGCAATATATATATCTATCACGTGGTTACATGACATGTTTTTTTATGCTATCCTATTTGTGAATATCCGTGATTTAATACTGAGAGAATGTGATCAAGATCATACTTAATTTGTAGATAAAATCGTCAAACTTTCGAGTCGACAGCAAACAATACATCACAAGTAGGGATGCTATAGTCTTTCACATGATCTCCCTCCCCTAATTTAGTTTAGAATAGGGTTATTAGTGTTTTTGCATTCCTGAACTATTGCGTCAAGGACGTTTTGTCCCCTCAACTTCAAATCAAGACATTTTGCTTAATGAATATCCAAATTCAAGATATTTAACCTCCTAAAATACTTCTCAAATTCAAAATATTTTACACTCTGACGAAAGGGACAAATTATCTTGAATTTTGAAAGTTAAAGAGGAAAATTGTCTCCATTTTAATTTAAACAATAAATTGTCCTTATCTCCATATAATTCAGGCGGCAAAGCTAATAAGCCGTTTAGAATATGCTATGGCCACTCCCAGCCCCTTCCCTCTTTCTATTATCTATTGCCAAAAAAAAAAAAACAATGTGAAAACTAAGCTTATTGGCTCCTAGTTAATTTGATATATGCCAGCCACGTACTTACGTCAATCATCACTTATAATATCAAGCAATTACTTAATCTAATTAATTAAGGTGCCTATTATTCGAAAGTAAAATTATATATACAAGCTTGTACCAAAATCATTAAGGAAAAGTTACAAGTACTTATGATTTGTACTCAATAATAACACTTAGGTTTTTTTTTCTTAAATTTGCTTATCTCCAAACAACAAAAAAATATATCCTTGTATCCAAATAGGTCTGCTCATGGGCTGGATTGGGCCCGACTTTGACTATATAATAATATGATTTATGCAAGTTCGGACCCAGGCCGGCCCGACTATTTGGGCTTGATCATTTGACCAAAACCCGTCCATATTTATATAGTCATGTCCAAGACCCGCACAGACCCACCCGTTTTATTTTTCTTTTATGTTTTATTTTTTTCTTAAATAATAATAATAATAATAAATTTAATTACATATTAAACATTTTTTTAAAAAAATAAACATGGTAAATTTTTTCTAGCCATATTTTTTATATAGTACTAGTTATAGCTTTCGCATGCGTTGCACGTGACCCAACGTGTTTAAATGAAATATTCATACGAAATTATGATAACCTTCTTATTAAATTAAAAATTATGAGATTTCAAAAAAAATTAAAAATTATTATTATTACACTTTTTTTGATGACATCCTTATGAAATTTTGATAACCTTCATATGAAATTATGATAATTACACTATTTTTTATGATGTCCTTATGAAATTTTGATAAGCTTCCTATGAAATTTCAATAACGATACTATGGAATTTCGAAAACCTTTTTATAATTTTTTTTTAACCTTCTTATGAAATTTTATTAACCTCCCTAAGGAATTTTGAAGACCTCAGTATGAAATTTTGATAATCGACACTATAAGATGTTGATAACCTCCATATGATATATTGATAACCACGTTATGAAAATTTAAAAACCTCCATATGAATTGTCAGTAATCACACTCTGAAATTTTGATAATCACACCTTGAAAATTGTGATAACCTCGGTATGAAATTTTGATAAATCTCCCTATAAAATTTTGATAACCTCCTTAAGAAAATCTTGATAACTACAAATTTTGATAACCTCCCTATGATTTTTAATAACCTCATTATGAAATTTTGTTAATCTCCCTATGAAATTTTGATCTACATACTATGAAATTTTGATAACCCTCTTGTGAAATTTTGAAAACTAAACTATGAAATTTTGATAACCTTCATATGAAATTTTGATATCCTCCCTGAAATTTGATTACTTCATAATAAAAGTTCAATAACCTTCCTAATTTGGTAACCATACTATGAAATTTTGATAACATCCCCATAAATACTACTATGAAATTTTGGTTATCACATTTTGAAATTTTGATAACCTCTTTATGAAATTTTGATGACCTATCTATAAAATTTTGTTGACCCCTCTATAAAATTTTGATAATCACATTATGTAATTTTGATAACCTCGCTTTGAAATTTTGAAATTAGACCATCCAAAGCAAAGACCCATTGCACATTTGCTTCTGATTATCTAAGTCCAAATAGGACGTTGGAGACGAAGACAAAAAGAAAAATTAAATACAACGATTAGAAACAAAGACAAAAAGCAAAATTAAATAGGACGTTGGAAACAAAAAGTCAAATTGACTTTCTCATAATTTAATATACATTTTATATAATCTAATAATTAAAAATTGAATAATTTATGATTAAAAAAATAATAGAATAATTAAAATATTAGTAATTAATGGCAATTTAGAAATATGTTTTTAAAAAATGGTACAATTGGAAATATATTTTAAAAATAAGGGTACACTCGGAAAACATAAAGTTTTCCCTTATTCGTACTTTTATATATAGTATAGATAATAAAAATTATGATATTATATTATATATATATATATATTATTTAGAAATAATATAGATATGCATTACATAATATATATATATATAATATATTACATAGTAATTCGGTCGGGTCGGGTTGAGGCTTTTCAAAGAAAACCAAGGTCCGGCTCCTTTTGTAAACGGGTTTCTATTTTTGTCCAAAGCCCGATATTCGGGTCTTAAACTTTTTCCCAAACCTTCCCATTTTTCGGGCGGGCCTTCAGACCTGGACGGGTACCCGGACCCTTGAGCAGGTCTATATCCAAACACCCAAATATATATCCCTTGTATTTGTAGTAAGTGTTATTCTTGAGTGCAAATCTTAAGTACTTGTAGCCTCTCCCATTAATTAATTTTTAACAAAAACTAATTTACCATTAAGTATACATAGATGACATGGTAAAAAAAATGTGGTACGGTATAATGTTCCAATTTTAAGAGTTGACAAGAGTACTAGTCTTGTAACTATGCAGGAGGATTTATTCAAGATGAATAAGAAAGACCATGCGGCATTTAGTCTGATAATAAAATGTTAGACTCTTAATTTCAGTGGTTAGCTTGATTCCTATTAGTTTCGAGAAAAAAAATAAATAAACAAGGAAGATATGGTTGAAAGGTTTTGTCACCAACATTGGCCCCGGCGTACAGCTTCATGGCAGAACTATATATAAAATGGGGCAATACCGCAACAGTGACTAGTGAGGGAGTACTATATATTAATTTGCTGGCTACAGGTTTGGGGCTCATAGTCACAATTGTTGAGTATATGGCGGTAGATCAGGTTTTAAAAGGAGGGTGGCTCATCTTTTTTTTCACTATATTTATTTATAAGTTGACATTATTCGAACTTGATTAACTCATTATATATGGAAGTATAAAACTCTCCCGAAAATGATTTTCCCATACACATCATCTTAATTTATTTCCTCGGTACTTGATGCTTTTTATCTGATTTCAGAAGGGTTGAACACTTGAATTATGGAAGTGATCGATTAGACATATTTATAGAGACAATAATAGTTAATGTGTAGACTTTTTGGTTAATCGGGACTGTTGCCATGGTAAGTGTTAATCACCCACCTCCGTAACTCCATCCCTTATTGGATGATGGTGTTAATGGCGTTCGTAATATAAGGATCGATGTACCCTACATGCATTTGTCAGCATTATCTGTACAAAAAAATATGATTTTAGGTTTCTTTAATTGGGATTTAAGATGACTAGCTAGACTTCGAATTAGTCAAACTAAAAAAAGACTATCAGGATATACTGAATCTAAAACCAGATGCGATGAATGTTGTGAGGAAATTTAAGTGATACGAGGTAGACGTAGACCTTTAATTTGATTCGTCACTGAAATGACCTCGTTAGCATGATGCTATCATGCAAATGCAACTTACATCATAGCATGTACGGTATCTTCCTCCCGCTAATTTTTTTTTTTTTAGTGTAAATGGTTAACAACATGCTTATCACATTTAATTAATTAACTTCAAATAAAGACAATTGGACCAACATTTTTATTATTTTATATGAGCAACATTTCTTTTATTCGTAAATAGAGATATAAATATATACTTATACTTTACATAAACTTATTCTACAATATTATAGAGTCAAAGATATGTTGTTGTAGATTGTTAGTGGAATGCCTAATTAATTATTTCGAATTCCATCCATGCATGTACTTGCATTAAAGAAGAAACTTCTTTTTCATTTTACTAATCTTTATCCAGTGAGATGAGGGAAGCTTTCTTTTGCACAAAGATTATATTTTATACGAGGTTCTTGCCCGCGCGCGCTACGCTGCGCGGGTAAATTTTTATTTGTATCCGACATATATAAATAAGCTTCAAATGCAATAAATATAAACACATTGAGAGTCAATTTGAGATTATTTAGCATCATCAAAGTTTTCTTACATGATACACCTAGCTGAATAACATAAGTTACACAAAGTAAAAACATATAACCAAATTGTCCACAACTGATAATTTCTCCCAAACTATACTCAAACCATCTCTTTTGAGTTATCTGCATAATAACAAATATCAAAATGTTAATAGCAGGCAATGGTGGCAAACACAACGTTTATGCAAAACCTTCAAAAACTTAAATTATCTCTATTTTTCAGATCTTTCAGCCTAGATTTATCACAGACAAATCTTAACCTCAATGTTTGCTATACTGATGTGAGTTCAAGTTGTAGCATCATTGAAGTTTGCTACAATATAAGCTTAAAATAATAGAAGTTATACAAACCAAAAATATTAAACTAAACTGTCAATTGTAAGTCAATAAAAATGAAGAGTATTTAAGCAAAAAAAAAACAAATTTGACCATTCATAGCTTCTGTCATACGTAGAACCACAATCAATACTCATTACTATATTGTGGCAAAAAAAAACTCATTACTATATATATGTTCTGATAAGTTTGCGCTGATACATATCAGTATACTTGTTTGTCAAAATTTAAAGAAAATCAAAAGAAGACATGAAATACCTGATAGAAATGAATAGAATAATCTTTTGTAAAAACAAAGATTTTCTACCATAATGTAAGATGATATATCCATGGAGATGGAAATCTTAAAACTTGTCTAATTAAAGCAACCTTAAAGTAATTGAGAAAGGTAGACTTCACAAACACAAATCACAAAGCACATTTCATGCCTAAGCAAAGTCCTCTAGACTTAAGTTATATGCAAGTAACAAAAGCTATAAATGGGAAAGTATAATAAGTGTAGATAAAATCCAGGATTGTAGGGATATTCTTTACTAAGCATTATAACACCCATGCTTCAAATGAATACAGAGTAAGGCAAGAAAGGTATCTACTTTATTCAAAATGCATCATTTGATCAGCAAACAATAAGAATTATCAGTTAATGAAAGCAAATAAGAAGGCTCATACCTGCTCCTTTCTCTGATTTAAAACCAAACTGTATGGACTGTGAATGCAAGATCAAAGAAAATGAAAGAGAATTTAGGTACATAATCACAATCTGTATTGTACAGATAGAATAAAAAAATAACACAATAGGTAATGAAGTATTTGTTAGGAAGAATCTTTGAATTCATTTTTCAGAAATCGAATGTAAAAAACAGGCCTAAATCATACGTTGATGCACTGCCAGTATTTGAAGAACCTGAAAATAAGATCACAAACAACAACCTGGAGATATTTTGAAACACTCGCCCTAGCTTTCTATGACTAAACAACTCATAAAGAAAGAACATGGAGAAAGAAATTGATAATTAACTTATCAGATTATGAACTGATCGATATACTTGTTACTATATGCCATCCTAAAATCAAGTAATGCTGTCAAGTTGATGTTTGAAGTTTTAAATTTGAATGGATTTGAAGATTATAATGATTGATAAAAAGCTTACAGTTCATAGTCCCAAGGCTTAGTGTTCATGTCGAAAAATTTCAATTGCACATGCTTATTATACACCTAAAAAACACAGAAAATATCAATAAATTACATGTTCTCAAGTCTCAACACACTAACAGGGTGAAGGAGGAGCCTATCATTGTAGGAAGAGTACTGGCTTCTTAATATGTACAAAGAAAAAGATTTCTGAATTTATACTTAAAGTCCAATTTAAAAGAGAAACATAATATCGTAAAAGCAACTGAATTGGGATGTAATGCATATATTAAAAGGGAAATTACAATAACTGTCAAAGTAAAGAAGAACAATAGAAAATTGTAAGAATCTCTGCAGTGGTAAGTTTGATCCATTTCCACTTTCATGTCTTCTGTTTGGATTAATTCAAAGACATTTTTCATTCCAAAACAGGTATATAAAAAGAAGCATTTCATAACCAATCACAACAAAAACAGATTTAGAATTTAATCCTTTAATTGTAAGAATGAGAACATATACACCACATTCTGTTATCTTGCGACCAAAAGATCATAATAACTTCAAACAGGACTTTTTGGCCTAAAGTAGGTAAATGCAGTAAACATCTGTTGTATGAAAAATCTATTGAAATTCAAACAATGAACAAAATAGGCATACCTATCTAAGATAATAGCAAAAACATGTTAAATAACTACATAAAGCTGCATTATTAAGCTTAAGAACAGCACCCCAAAAATGCGTAGAAAGTTGCACAAAAAAAGAGTCACCTGGCCTGAAATATATATTATCATCAGCCTTTACATAAAATTCAGAATCAAAGAGACCATGATCAGCTTTTAAGAATGCTAACCTGAAACAAAAATCCAACTGATCAATTTTCTACCAAACAATAAGATGACAAACCGATTTAAATAAACAAACGACAAAAAGTTTTAGAGGAATGTAGACAGAAACTAAATACTCAGGAAATCAAGAGAGGCAAAAGCGTTTTGTGATATTAAAACCTGAGGCTTTGAAGATATCATAGGCCTTTTGGGCATGATTTTATCCCTTCCCATGACCCTGACCTTTGATTCCATATCCTTGCCCACCATCCCATCCTCCATTTCAATGTTGCACGACACCATTGGCATTGCCTGCATAAGAAAAAATCTTGTATTATTAAGCAATACATGGTCAGCCAGTTTATCACCATCTAACTTAAAAGACATGCCGTTCTTCAACAGGGAAACTTTTATATCGAGAGCTCTGTCCTACATCAATTCACATATAAGAAGTAGGCTATTGGATAGCAACTATCCATAACCAATTGAAGCTCAATGAGACTGATCAATAACACAACATCAACAATTAAAAAAGCTTTTGGAAACAAAAGCTAAAGAAAAGAAAATGTTACAGGTGCTATGTTCATCATCTTTTGCATACTAATATGCTCATCATCTTTCTTATGCTAATTAAACAACAAACATATAAAACATATTACCAATTATAACAATGATTAATTTCATATATAAAATTAAGTTGGAATACTAATCAACAGAAAATGAAGACCGGAGAGAACATGAAAAATATTAATAAGTATTACCTTTTTGACACTCATCTGAAGCAGTCAACAAATATATCTATCCAACATCAATCCTTTATGAAGGAACCAACCTTCATCAGAAAATTAGAGAATTAGTATTTTGGGTTAAACAACCCGCAGGACAATAGGTTTATGTAAAAAGAAGTCAATTTAGAAATGTTTAATCGCAAGCCTAATAGCAAAACTTAGCAGCACACAACCTCAGAGACTCCCTTTTGCCATTTTACACCAACTACAATGTTGGAAGAAGATTTATAGGGTTAACTTTCATCTCAACTCAGAAAATAAGTAATAACATAACATACAATGAAGCATAGCATATTGAAAAAAGAGGCAACAAAAGGGGGGGAAAGCTCACTTTCTTCACAAACCCTTACCAAGCCTATCATACAAATGCCAGGCTCTGCAATTTGGAAAAAAGAAGGAAAATCAATATGAGCAATATAGATGGTAACAATGCCAATTTGAAACTCAAACCCAAATCCAAATTCACATTCCCTCCCAAATAGTCTAAATTCGTGAATAAATTAAACCCCCCCCCCCCCCCCAAAAAAAAAAACCCAATAAGCATAAGAGGAACGGAATAGGAGCAAACAAAAACAATCGAAAATAAAAATCAACTGGGTTGAAAAAGCAAGTTGTAGAACTCCCAGGGTGAAGGTTTTCTTGCAAGGAAACTCATTAGGCCAAAGGTTCACCTGCAAGGAAACTCATTAAATCAAGGAAAAAATTTTCCCAAATGAATTTAGTTCAGTTAATTACTATGATAATCAAGGTCGAATCTTTGGTCATTGACTACAAAAGAACTGGAATTTTCTACTCTGACATCCCTAGAAGCAATCATGATCAATTCTCAAGAAAGAAAGAAAAGCATGATTAAATAAATAAAAGTCTAAAATGAATAAATGGGAAGATAAGCAAAATTAAATTTGGGTTCCTTGCAAATTAAACCCAGAATTAATCAAAATGGGACAAATCCATAGTTCCCTTATTAACCATTGCCAAGTAACAGACCACTACAAAAATCTATATATCTATATATTATACATTATACATGAACCGAAAACTCAAATATCTTAAATATTCAAATTAAAGCTATCCAAATCCACCATGCTAGTTCTATTTGTTAAAAAAATACCTTTTAGACTACACCCAATGCTACTTCTTTGTCCAGCACAAAGCTTCTATTGCATTCCTTGAATCTTGCGTTTTGTTGACATTTCGGAGCTGTAAAAAGTAGAAGTATGGTATTATCATATCTTTGTTGAAAGAAAACCCAATAAATTAATCAAGAAAAAAAAAACAAATAATCCCTAAATCTCAACAGCAAGCAATGGTCTTGGAATCTAAAAGTTTGATGACAGAAGTTTGATTATATCATTGTTAAAGCATCATTTCCATTTCTGATTAAATTCAAAAGCTTTTGCATTTCAATTGAATATTGCTTCCCGACGAAATGTTTAAAAGAAAAGAATAAACTACAAAGAATGAAAATAGAAAAAAGGTTTGCTCAACCGTTCACGAACCTTGTGAAAGGAAAGGTTCTGACCTTTATCGATAACCACCGCCTTGTAATCGTTTTTAAGCAACTGCAACAAAGAACAGATGAACTCACCAAAACTCAAACCAAATTAAAGAAAGCATGACAGACAGAACCTGTAAAAAGAACAAATAAAGAAAAGAAGTACTAAGCAAGCCAAAGAACGGGGAAAAAACCCAAAGCAAGGAGCCAAGGACAACCAAAATCATACTTAAATGAGGAAAAACAATAAAGCGGAAAACAAAACCTAACGATACCAAAAGGAAAACTAAGAAATAAGCGAGAATAAAAAAAATCGAAGGAAAGGGACAGAAACCATACCGGCAGGATTGAAGCCGGAGAAATCAAAATCTAAAAAAACAAAGAAATTCGGAGAGAAAAGAGAGAGTATAAGCAAAGGGGAAAAGAGGAAAGCAGAAATTGGAAGAGGAGATGGAAGAGAGATGAGTAAAAAAAGGAGGGGAAAGTCAGAAAGAAGGGTCTGGAACCCATCAAGAATGTCTTATCAAGACAGAGGAAAAAAGGGAGGCCTTTTCGTTTTTTGCCGGCTGCAAATGGGAAAGAATTGAGATGGAGGGAATGGGAAAGAAAAGAGGGCGGGAAGGGGGAAATGATGACGTGGCAGCATTTAATTGGCCCAAAAAATGAGTCTAATTACATTTATGGCCATTTGTAATAGTGCAAAACAGAGAGCAGTTTTGTTAAGAGGGTTGTTAACCTCGTTTTTTTTGGGATTTCTACTAAGAAATCAAGGGGTGGTTTTAATTTATGCATATTAAGATTAAGATAAATAAAACCAACCAAATATTTACAGCAAATATATTTTTTAAATTGTAGAGTAAGAAGCCTATAGTAGTTTCTTGGAATATAGTTGCAAATGGCCCAAGATTATGGGTAAGAATCATAAAATATTAACTTTTTCCATCTTTTAAAACTTCTACTAAAAAGTCTAAGTGAAAGAGACCTGATCCTCTCCTCCTCCTTTTTTTTCTTTTACTTTTTCTTCTTCTATTTGAATTTGAACCTGAAAAAAAAAATCTCAAGAAAAATCTATATTAAATATTTGAAGTAATAGAATCTTATCCGAATAGGAAAAAGAAGAAAAGGACCTTAATCGGGTTACCTATTTTCACTGGATGCGGGACATGAATTGGACCCTTTAAATGCATGATTTTTCTCTGAACAATAAACATCGAATCGTATAGTTGTTGTCTAACTAATACTTTGTTCAAATTATTACTTACGACAAAGTTGTGGTTGTTGTAATTAATTACCAAGCTCTCGTATTCATAGTATGAAACCACAGTACGATATTTGCAATAATTAAGGATCTTGGTTAATTTTGATTGGTCGAAAATTATCGTAAAACTTTTCATCCCAAAAAGCGAATAAAAGATTAATATTCAAATTGACCCATTGACCCGCCACTACCATGAGGCAAACATCTATAAATAGGGGCATGCAACGTCTCATTGAGCACACGAAATCAATTAACTAGCCATTGATTTTTAGCTTGAGATCAGAAAATATAAAAGATCGAAAATGGAAGTTGTTCAAGTTCTTCACATGAAAGGAGGAGTTGGAGAAACCAGTTATGCAACCAACTCTTTAGTTCAGGTAATAATAGCTAGATTCTTTCTTGATATCGAAATTACAGTTTCAGTTTATAATCATGAATGTATCAGTAAACCTAAGGAATTTGAGTTGAACTTTGGGTATGCAGCAAAAGGTGATTTCCATGACAAAGCCAATAACAGAGGAAGCCATAACTGAGATTTATTGCAGCAGTTACCCTTCAGCCATAGCCATAGCTGATTTGGGATGTTCTTCAGGACCCAACACTTTGTTTGTGGTCTCTGAACTTATCAAAACAGTAGACAGTATTCGCCAAAAGCTAGCCCAAAATTCCCCTGAATTCCAAGTGTTTTTAAATGATCTTCCAGGGAATGACTTCAACACAATTTTCAGATCATTGCCCAGTTTCCAGAACAAACTCAAGAAACAACTTGGAGCTGCCAGCGGGCCATGCTTTTTCACTGGTGTCCCGGGTTCTTTCTATGGCAGACTTTTCAGAAACACTAGTCTTCATTTCGTACACTCGTCCTACATTCTTCAATGGCTCTCTCAGGTTTATTTATTACAGTAGTACCAATTGACAATTTTTTTTTAATGAAAAATGTCTGAAAATATCAGTTTTCTTAGTACTCTAACTGTTTGATAATATTCAGGTTCCTGAAGGTGTGGAAAACAATAAAGGGAACATTTACATGGCGAGCACTAGTCCACCAAACGTGCTCAAGGCATATTATGAGCAATTCCAGAAAGATTTTTCCTTGTTTCTGAAATGCAGATCAGAGGAACTTGTGGATGGAGGGCGTATGGTTTTGACATTTCTAGGCAGAAGAAGCGAAGATCCTTCAAGCAAAGAGTGTTGTTAAATTTTGGGAGCTTTTGGCCATGGCTCTCAATGATATGGTTTTTGAGGTACTATAACATGGACATTATTAGATTTCACAAATTAACTTAAATGGAAAATTTCCTTAAAACTAGTATTATTCTAAAAAGTTTCGACACGACACGCTGAAAATCAGTTTTATCAGATTTTGGCCGATACAACTTTTTTTTCCCTGGTGCTAATAAGTTTCCTTTTCGTACTTATATAAGCTGGTAATAAGTCTAACAGAGGGCTCCATGAAAGATACTGATCATAAGACTAACGAGAAACCCCACTTAATATTATGTCGAAATATAATTGGTTCACCTACCATAGATATTAATCAGTATTAGACATCAAATGTTTTGGATAAGTTAATAATTAACTTTTTTTTTACCCCATCCGGTATTCAGAGTTTTACTCTAACTAATCTAGACTGCGTACCCAAGGAGTTAATTATTAACTATTAATTAACAGTAAAATTGACATGACATAATATGAACATTAATGCAGGGAGTCATAGAAGAAGAAAAGTTGAACTCGTTCAACATTCCTCAATACACACCATCTCCAGCTGAGGTTAAATCTGAAGTTATGAAAGAAGGATCCTTCGCGGTCGATCGATTGGAGGTTACTGAAGTGAATTGGGATGCATATCAGAATGAATTTGGAAGCTTGTCTGATGCGTACAAGGATGGTGGGTACAATGTTGCAAAGTGCATGAGAGCTGTTGCTGAGCCATTGCTTGCCAGCCACTTTGGTGAAGCAATCATCGACGAAGTTTTCCAGAGGTATAGAGACATTGTTGCGGATCGCATGGCCAAGGAAAAGACTGAATTTGTCAATGTGATTATTTCCCTTATAAAAGGGTAATTAATCACTCCATGTACTTATATTAATCTCTTTAGATATTAGGGCTTCCCCTGAAAAATGCCCTGTTCTGATAATAAATTGGTGTCATCTATATATGTAACATATATATAGGTGTGATTAATTCAAGGTTTATGTATGCATATTTATGAATTGGGTTTGAAAAATTGTAGTAATTGATAAATATTTCATTAATTTCCTTGGTTTGAAAGCACCAAATCATAGACATATAATAATCTCTTTATTATGCCATTTGGGCTTTGAAACATATGAAAATTTGTAGCCTTAATTACTTCTTTGTCATTGAAACAACGATATTAACTACTTTTTTATCATCATCAAAATCCAGATGCTCTGCCTCAATTATTGCTAATCTTGCAAACACCCTATCAATTATGGCATCTCCAAAATGACTAGCAAGCAAGTTTTCCAAAATAGCTCTTGTGGCATTTGCTAGCTTTTTCCCCCTTTCATACTTGTCCAACTTCAGATCATTGTTGTTAACTTCATGAAAATCCCAATCGACTTCCACAAGTTGTAGCCTGTTAAGTTGAAAGGATCCCTCCTCTTTTATAATCTTTTTTACTTCTTCTTCGTAGGGTGAATAATGAGGAATGTTGAATGAATCCAAATCAGACTCCTTCACAAGTCCCTACAATAAAAATCAAAATATATAGAATTAAACCCTTTGTTTTTTTTCTTTTTTGGATAAATAATTAAACCCTTTGTTTCATTTCATATGAAGAAAATGATAATTTTTCATGATCAAAGAGAAAAACCTCGGAAACCAAGTCAGAAAGTGATTCTGCCAACTTTTCCCAACCATAAAATTCAGTGGAAGGATCTGGGTTTTTCCTGCCAACCAAGGTGAGGAACATATGGCCTTGAGGTTTCATTTCTTCTGCACGCTTGGTTAAGAACAATGAGAAATCCTCTTGAAATTGCTTTGCATAAGCTTTGAATACATTGGGAGGACTTGATTTTGCCATGTATATATTCCACTTGTTGTTCTCAACTCCATTTGGGACCTGAATTTCATTACAATTAGAATTAGCTGATTATTACCAAAAATTTTCAGGAAAAGGGAAACAATGGGAAATTAGTTAAAAAAAAAAAATCACCCTTGATAGCCAATGAACACTATACGAAGAATGTATAAGGTGTAGACTTCTGGTAGGAAAAAGTCTTCCATAGAAGGAACCTGACACTCCTGCTATTGAGCAATTGGCTAAGAAATCTCCTTTTTCTCTCTTAAGCTTCTCAAGGAAAGCAGGAACAGACCTGAGAAATTCCATATATATATAATATATTCAAACAAGATTTATTTTCCGACGGCAATCATGCTTTTACTAGAGGTTTAGAAACAGGGGATAATGACCTGAAAATTGCATTGAAGTCATTTCCTGGAAGATCATCGAGAAACACTTGAAGCTCAATCAATGATTTTAGCTTTTGTGATTGTTGCCGATAAATCTCATGAACAATGTCAACAACTTGAGAGATTGTTAAGAAGGTGTTGGGCCCTGAAGAACAACCCAAGTCTGCAACTTTGAAACATGTTGGTTGAACATTTCTAAACAAGTCTTTGATAGTATCTTCAAGAATTTCCCTTGTCTTCAAAATGATTGTTTTCTGAAAAAAGGAAATGAAACAAATTAAAGTCAAGTCTGAAGGTGGTACTAAAATAGTATATGAAGATTGATGTAGGGTGGCAAAGAAAGGAAGAGACTTGAAAGAGAGAATTATTGGCATAGCTAGTTTCTGTTTCTCCCACATTCATGCAAAGAACACCGGCTACTTCCTTAACATCCATTATGATTGATTAGTAACCAATAATGAAGGATTATGAAGGATTTCAACTAGTTAAGCAAGGAACAGAAGAAATTAGAATCTGTAGGATTTTATGGCTGAACAAGTTTAAAACAAAGATAAATTTGCAGAAAAAAGATGAAACTTAAATCTGCAGAACAAAGAAAAGAAAACTTAAATCTGTAAAATGAGAAAAGAAAACAAAGGAGAGAACAAATTGTGAGAGAGTGAAGAAAGGCTTCAACTTTCTTGCATTCATTCGATAGACAAAAACATATATTATATATATAGCTGAATGTTTTGGAAGTTGCTCATCTTGCATGTCAACTCTTTGCAGTACACAGACTACAACTTTAAACAAGCGCAGTACACAGACCACAACTTTAAACAAGCAAAGGTAGAAGCCAGTAAAGAACAAAGGAGTTGTCTTCAAGTTGCATTTAAGTTGTCTTCAACTTGCAACTTGGAGTTGTCTTCACGTCTGTAAAGAATAAAGGAGTTCTAGAAATTCAACGGATTATTAAGTTCTCAAACTTACCTTTCGCGGAATTGTAAATTTCACACGACGCCCGTAGATTACTTGCTTGTGGTCTGACTTCTCTCACTATGATCAAAATCTTCACTTGTTATACCAGCCAAGAACGAAGTCTAGATCAAGTTGGTAACAATGATGTAGAGAATGATGTAGAGAATTGCTTTTCTCCTTACTAGTCTTTTTCTTTTCTATTAGTCTTTTACCTCCACGTGCCTTGCACGTGTCACATTTGTGTCTAATTTAAATAATAATTGAAATTAATTATAAGTCAAAGGAAATAATTCCATGTTAGTGTTTCTTTATTTTACACACTCCAATACATTAAACCATCAATAATACGCACTCAAAAATAGAACCAGGTCAATCACAATAATTAAATTTTAAATAAATTTTTACTTTTTTTTAGAATAAAGTATAGTACGTACTTCATTAGATAGTATCTGGATTACAAACGCATAAGAGTAGACCCTCATACCACACATGATCATCATTTAGACCATAGTCTAATTTAGATAAACTAATTGGTGAAAATTAATAAGCAAAAATGCAAAAAAGTAGCAATTAGCAAATCATGTATGATTAGGTTGCATGATTAAGTAATATAGTAATAAAGACCTGATTCAAATCATTCATAAATGAAACGAATTATCTTGGATGATTGAAATTATAGTTGGGCCTGAATAAAGGGATAAAAATCCTCTGCCCCCATTTTTGGTGCCCCGTGCCCCATTGTGGTGCCTCATCCACCAAATAATGACACGTGTCATTTTTAAGTTTTTAATGTTATTCCTTATTTGTCTAGTTAAATTAAAATTTATATTTTCATTCTAAAACCCTATGGGGAATGTATTAAAATTTAGGACTAACCCTTATATATAATTATTTGTTGTTAATTTGGGGCTAAACCTTGTTTTAATTGGGATTTTTACTATTTGTTAAAACTCGAAAACAAACAAAGTATAAGACTAGGGACACGTGGCGTAATTTGGTGGTTGGGACACAATGGGGCACCAAAAATAGGGACAGAGGATTTTGATTCTAAATAAAGAACGCGATTACTTGGAATGGAAATTCAACTTGATTTATGTAATCAATTATAATCATATTAGAATGATACTGGAGTATATGGCAGTATTGATTTTAAGAATTGTTATTGCCATTTTTACAACTTGAAGAATCATCCCATCTTAGTATTAGTATTTTACAATTCAAATTACGCTCAAGATATCTAATTGAATGCAAAAAAATTAAAATTGCATTAAATATATAAATTGAATTAGATTTATACCGTTCCCTCAATTTTGGCTCTTAGAAATAGAATATTTTGATATAAATTAATTTTAATAGAAAATTGTGTTGTTGATAGTGGATTAATTGAGATGTGTTGGGTAACTTCTGCTATAGTTTGGATTGATATAAAATTGAGATATATTTCATAGATTTAATTAAATGAAAATTAATATAATTAAAAATTAATTGTATAATGGTAATTTTTATAAATATATTAGACAAATAAGAATATAATAATCGTTTCAAAAGTTAAATAAGAATATAACATGAAACTTCACATTTGTGTGCTTGGTTCTGCCATGCTGAACAGGATTTTTTGTTATGGCAATGGTTGACTTATTGTCAACCCAAATATTAGTGGCTTCAAGTTGTGGTTGCTCCAAGTCGAATAGCTAGTTTATGTTCCTCCCACATTCGTGCAAAGAACACCGGCTACTTCCTTAACATCCATTATGCTTGATTACTAACCAACAATGAAGGATTTAAGAAGGATTTCAACTAGTCAAGCAAGGAACAGAAGATGTTAGAATCCAACAAGAGATAAGAAGAAAAATACAGATAATGGGCAAAAAGAAAACAGGAGAGGAGACTGATAGAATGGATGATTGGCTAAAGACAATTTCTCCATAATTCATTCAGATTAGGTACAGTCACAATAATTTCAACACTTTGCAAGGATCAACTCAAACCCCGAATTAAGCAAATACCCAAGCCAACTTCAACCTACAAATTGTACCTTGATGGGCTTCCCTCCAAAACTCTATTATTGGTCTGTTTAAATCAAGCCCAATTACATATAGCCTATTCTATTCCGACAAAATAACAAAAATAACTAATAGTCTCTAACATGAAATTTGACCTGAAACAATCTCCTACTATTATTATTCTATGATATGACTATAACTTTCACTTGAGGCCCAAGACCAATATAATTGACCAAACCATTAATATACACATATGACTTTCACCAAAAAAAAATATACACATATGACATATCTATGATTCTATACTTTTGACGAAATATATGATTATGATCTTTGAATTCAGAATATATCACTGTACGAAGTTGAAGCTGTTGGTTTCTTAGATCCTTCATGTGTGTGTGTATATATATATATATACTAATTCTCCTCATTTCCACATGCATTACACGTTATTTAATTTGTTTTAAATTATATAAAGATTAAAATCTTAAGCATATTACTAATTTTGTCTTAAAGAAACCTAGCGCACGTGACCTAATTTGTTTTAAATTATATGAAGATTAAAATCTTAAGCATACTACTAAATTTATCCTAAAGAAGCCTATTATTAGAGTTAGCAAAATTTCACCCGAGTGCGGGTATTCGACTCGACTGACTGAAACCGAACCTAAACTAACTTGATTCGACCCAAAAAAATCGCTCAATTCGAAAACAAAATGACCTGACCCCAAATCCTTAATGAACCGAACCCGATCAACCCGAGAGATCAATCCGAAATTACCCAAATCGGGATTAATTATATTTAAAAGACCCGAATCCGAAAAGACCTGAACCTGAAAATCAGAGGCTTAAACCCGAAATTATCTGAACCATATGACCCAAAACCGAAAAAGACCCAAACAAATATGGACCCAAACCCAAATGACCCGACATTTAAGCGATCCAAATCCAACCCAACCTGAAACCAAAAATTAACCGAACTCGTATAATCCAAAATTTCATTAACCTGAACTGAATCCAAATCCAACCCGACCAGTCCATTTGTATATACATTGAGTTTTACTATCAAAGTAACAAAAGATATTATTCCACACAAAGAAAAATATTAACAAAGTAAAACAACAAATTTAAATCCACAACAGAGTTACATTTATCAAGAAAAAAATAATTATAAATCAAATAAAACAATTACATGTTAGGGAAATAATAAATTTTAATCATAATACATTAAACTATCAAATAGAAAATGTGAATCACAATTAATTTTTAAATTAAAATGGTAAAAATAAAAAAAATTATAAAATATTGAATTTAATTAAATGAAAATAGGGTTTTTAGTAGAATAAAATTGTATATAAAAATATTTTAATATATCCAAATTTTTTAGTAAAAATAAAGTAATTATAAAGATATTAGATTTAATTGAATAGAAATAGAGTTTCTAGTAGAATAAAACTATAATAGTTAAGTAATGGCATTTAAGACAATATGTTTGAAAAATATGGGTATAATGGTCGATTCAAAAGTTTTACAAAACTCGTACTTTTATATATAGTATAGATATATATGTGTGACGTGGGGATAAAAAGAATTAATTGGGGCTTTGACTTGGACCGAGTTAGATGGACTCTAATTTATTATTGGATTTTAGTATTTTGTTCTGTTTAGTATTTTAATTAGTTTTGATAGGGTATTTAAGGTTTAGAAAACCCTAGTTTATGCAGAATCAATTATTTTCATAAGTTTATCTCAGTTTTGTTTTCCTGGTATGGAATTTTTATCAACTTTCATCCAAGTGGATTCTTTGTGAGTTTGATTTCACGCTATATGATGCGTTAGTTGGTACCATAGCTAGATGACGACCAGTGGTGTTAGCAACAGTCTTCGTGATGGTGATTAGGGAATTAGCGTTCTTCAACAGAAGAACGACGCGCTGCAACGATGGGAGCAGCGTAATAAACAGATGGATCTCCAATTCCGGCGCTTCAATGAGCTTTCTGAAGAAATTGTAGATCGTCTGGATAACCTAATAAAGATTTATGCACACAGTAGACAAGTTGACAATAGAAAACCAAGGGTGTAGATGGTCGTGGAGGTCCTATTGAAAAACCTAAATCTGTTTGCAAAAATCCTGTCGACAATAGAAAACCAGGGGTGGAGATTGCTCGTGGTGGCCCTATTGAAAGACCTAAACCCGTTCGTAGAAATCTTGTCTATGATGAAAGTTCTGAAGAGAATAGTCAACGACAACCTTTTCGCACAAGATGCACTATTAACGGTAAAATCTTTCCCATGACTATTGATAATGATTATTGCGAAAATATTGTGAGTCGAAAGGTAGTCGAATGATTAGATTTGCTTGTTGAGAAACGACGTTGGTTGATCAATGGAAGGTATACGATTTTATTTTCTGTAGAGATGTATAGGTGTGAAACTTATTGTAATATTGTAGACATGGAGCACTCTAAAATAATTTTAAGGAAGCATTGGCAGTTTGATGAAGGTGCACAATATTTAGTTAATACCTACAAAATTAGGATGGGAGGAAAAACTTATGAATTGATTCCTTTACCGAGGAAGACCCGCCTAAAACTGTTAAATTGTTAAGGTAGATGGACAAATTTTTCTCATTAAGGAGGATAAAGAGACAGAGATCACTCAGATGAAAGATGAATTCGAGACAATCGATAAAGTTGCCAAGGATGAGGAGAGTGTTGAATCTAAGACACCTGATCAGGATGTTGTCGTGGAGGAGGAGCAATAAGAGTTGGCTGTGGAGAAGAAATATGAATTTCTCAATTACATGTGGAGGAATTTGTGGACTTTTCTGTGTTTATGGGAGTTAATAATACTAATCAGTTCTTTACAGCAGTGGATAAGCAGGAGGCTGAAAAGCAAGAGGAGGAGCATTCGAGGTTGGTCCAACAGTTTCTGCAAGAATTCAGGGGTTTAAGGCTTGATGACTTGCCATTGATTCATGGTATCTGTCATTTTATTGATTTTATTTATGGATTAAGTTTTCCTAACTTATCTCAATTTCGAATAAATCTAAAAGAGCATGAGATCTTGATGGAAAAGGTCAAACAGAAGCTTGAAGCAACAACATTTAACGTGGCGGTCATTCAAACTCAAGGACGAATTTGATTCAAGTGGAGGAGAATGACGCGGGGACAAAAACAATTAATTGGGGCTTAGACTTGGACTAAGTTAGATGAACTCTATTTTATTATTGGGCTTTAGTATGTTGCTCTATTTAGTATTTTAATTAGTTTTGACAGGGTATTTAAGATTTAGAAAACCCTAGTTTATGTGGAATCAATTATTTTCATAAGTTTATCTCAGTTTTGTTTTCCTAGTATGGAATTTTTATCAACTTTCATCCAAGTGGATTCTTGGTGAGTTTGATTTCACACTATACGCTGCGTCAATATGTCACTCTTTCAATCATCCCTTTGGGATATGAGATGTTACTCTCACATGTGAATCCTTAACATTCTCCCCGAATCCTTAGCCTTGGCTGGCAGTCATCTTTCCCCAATTACCGGCTATCCAAGAATTAACCCTTGGACCTGGCTTGTAACCCACCGTACTAACAGGCCACATTGATAAAGTATAACCAAGATCTAATACCACTCATTGGGAGAGAAATCTTGACCTTGCCGACCAAATAATCCATATACATATCAGAACATCAATTTAAATAAAAAATGCTATTGATTTCTTTGGAACCTCCATGTATATATGATACTCTTTCAACTCATCCTTTATGATTTGAGAGATCACACAGACACAAAAATTTCTGATCAAGCAACTTTACGAAGAAATTACCAATTTTTTCTAAGTATAACAATGATATCAATTTCCATACATAGTAAAATCGTCAGAGGCCAGTATATCATGTCATTTCCTTTCAAATCAACAGTTATCATAGCATAGCAACATCATTGCAGATTGCACTTGCAAACGTGCATGCATGTGTTGTTTGCCACTACCCATAATATATAGCTTTTCTGCTTTGGCTTCTGAAACTAACCAATATTACACCGCAAAGGCCAAAAACAACGACAGAATTGGGTTTACATTTTGATTACTAAATCCCATTTTGATCATATATAGTTATCCTTATCTGCATCCTAGGGTTTTAGTTTCTGCTAGCTTGTTGTCGCGACAGAATTGGGTCGAAAGATTCGTGAAGTCAAAAAGAAGAAGGTTCCTTTCATTCATACGTACAACAATGTCAAAAAAGGTCAGATTTTCCAAATCCGTAGACAAAGGATATAGTCATGTGAAGGAAGGAAAGACAAGATTGTGGTGTCGCTGAGAGGGCAATCAAAGGCCAAAGAGTACAGTGAAATTGCATAATTGCCGAACGCATTATGAATAGATTTGGGCAGAGAAGAAAGAAAAGGCAAAGCTAAAGTAAAATATATGAATATTAATGGGGCCTCATTGGATTTTAACTTTAGCCTCTTTTTTTTTAATCTTTCTTTCTTTTCCATTCTTTCTTTGTGCTCCTCTTTCTGCGGTGTATATGCCCGTACTGGTTGTAATGGAATCTGACAGACCCATTTTTGAATCTTTAGAAAAACAATGAATTTAAAACATGTAATAGAAAAACAGGGTAATATTGGAAATTGCTTGTTCTTGATCAAGTGGTACAAGTTGTAATAAAACCAGTTACAAACTAAATCAAAAACCAGAAAAACAGATAAGTTTCCCACTATTCATGGAATTTCATCTCCCTTTCCAGTTTCCATAAAAGAGAAAACAATATGGTTTATCCAAGAACAAAGGTCATTTTCTACACAGCTATGAACACATATTATTGATACAAGTACTTAAACTAAATCTCTATGGAATCTTTTGATTTTTCCTTTATATATATGTTCTTTTGTGTTTACCCTTTTTTGTCAATTCCTATCACATTTGATTCTCTCCATTCCAAAGCTTGCTTAGCTTAGGCCTGCCTTTTGACTTGGCCTGGCTACTTAGAAAATGGTTAGTGCCCTGAAATCTTGATTATTACTGTAAGCTTGTTGATTTTGTGGTATTCCTAGCTAGAAGGATGGTTAGGGTCCACTGCCATAAGGGGATGGATGAATGGTTGGGTCAGTCCATTGGATGAGCCCCTTGCCTGCCATTTGTCCAACTTTTGTACGGCCAAAGAGAATCCCTACACCCTAAAAACAGAGTTATACTTTAATTTGATAAACTTAAATTGTTGCCCCTTCCATAATTTCCATGAGAAAAAAAGTTGACATGAATCATGAAAATCACATACAATAAGACCGCACTTAAACACACTAATTTCATTATTATGAAACTTCAAATCCCACACAAACTCTAATTACCACCATTTGCTCCAAGTAAGGCCGTTGTTTGTTTATGGCCAACAATGGGTTTCACGTTAGAGTTGAGACTTGAGAGGATCATTTTGGCAACTTACACTTGGCCCTATGGTATCAAGAAGAAAGCACTAGTAAATTTTTACAGTAAAAAACTGTTAATTTGACAAATTAGATGATTTTCAACTGTTGCAGGTTCATGCCCCATTTCGGCAAACACTCAATACATGCCACAAATAATTGCATGTTGAACCATTAATCATGGAAATAATAGCATTTTTATTTCAATTCAAGCATTAAATCCTTTTCATATACACTTGTACTAAAATTTTGACTAGCTTCATAGATTTACTCTAATTTTCTTGTTCAATTCTTTTAAGTTTTACATATTTACATGAAGGACAGTCTCATCAAATACCAAGAGGAGCACTAACAAAAATATGAGATAAGCATTCTTTCAGGAGCGGCCCTGCCACATTCTTATAATCATGATGGTACAATATGTAACTTGAACAACCATGACAAGTAATATATATATATATTAAGAAAAGAAACACAAACCCAAAAAAGTAAATGACTTTATCATTGAATTTTGCCTTTAAAAGGAGACCAAAACCAAGCACCAACTTACTTCTAATTCACATTTCTAATAAGTTATAGCCAACAATATTATGGATGTGGAGAAAGTCTTTCATATGACTGGAGGAGTCGGCAAGACTAGCTATGCCGAGAATTCTTCTCTTCAGGTTTACTTACCCCTTTCCCTTTTTCTCACCATTTTCTTCCATTTTCTTTCATTTTCTTGACTCTTAATAAATTTTTAGTTTTTTTCTTACAGAAAAAGGCTTCAGATATGGTGAAACATTTAACCATGGAAACAATACAAGAACTTCACCATGCACTAACTCCCAAGAGCTTAGGCATAGCTGATTTGGGCTGTTCATCAGGACCCAACTCTTTATCTCTAATCAAAGATATTGTTGAAGTTGTTGAAGGAATTAGTCATAAAATTTTCCAACCCTTACCAGAATTTCTAGTTTACCTTAATGATCTTCCAACAAATGACTTCAATTCAGTGTTTAAATCCTTGCCGGATTTCTATAGGAACATTAAGAAAGACAGAAATGAAGAGGTCACTCCTTCTATTTTCATAGCAGGCTACCCTGGTTCATTTTATGGAAGATTGTTTCCAAACAATTGTTTGCACTTCATTTATTCTTCTTACAGTTTGCACTGGCTTTCCAAGGTGAGAAAAATTTCATTCTCTTTTCCTTTCTTTTTTGAACCAATGAAAAACCAAGGATCAAGAAAAGTGGTCTTAAATTGTCACTTCATGGGTCTTAATTAGCCCAACAAGTACAAACTAAAAGCAGCTTAGCAAGCAAAAATGGGCATTGATTGGCTAATTCATGCCTTGAGTCAAAGCTATTTATGATATCTACCAAACCCTTTTGTATCCTTTTTTGATCCTGTTTCCTTCTTTCTGACAAGAATTTCAACTAATATTATGCCATGCAGGTTCCTCAAGCTCTTTATGATGAACATGGCAAGTCTAAAAACAAAGGAAATGTTTACATTTCTGGATCTAGCCCCCCAAGTGTTTCCGAAGCCTACTGGAACCAATTCCAAGAGGACTTTTCATTGTTTTTGAAGTCAAGGTCCGAAGAACTTGTAACAGGAGGGAGAATGGTGCTTATAATATTGGGAAGAATTGGCCAAGATCATGTTGATAGAGGCAATTCTTTCTTCTGGGAAATTCTCTCAAGATCCCTTGCCATTTCAGTGTCTCAGGTAACCCATTTTTCACTTCTTGTTCATGCAATCAGTGGAATTCTATGTTTTGTTGACATTTTTTTCTGTTGCAGGGTGAAATTGACAAGGAAAAGGTTGATTCTTACCATGTTCATTTTTATGCACCATCAACAAATGAAATAGAAGATGAAGTGAAAAGAGAAGGTTCCTTCCAAGTGGAAAAGCTAGAGATGTTTGAGATAGAGAGGGAAGTGAAGAATGGAGGGAGCTATGGCTCGGCTGTGGCTATGACAGTAAGGGCTATCCAAGAATCCATGCTCTGCAACCATTTTGGAGATGATGGGATAGATTTAGACACCTTGTTTAACAATTATGGGAAGATTGTTGATGAGGAAATGGCTAAAGAAGAAATTAAACCCATCACTTTTGTTCTTGTTCTTAAGAAATTATGAACATATATATGTATATCATGTCACCAATTCAACCTATGATGTGTATATATATGTTAACATAAATTATTGTAGAATGGGTTTGAACTTTTTAATCTAAATGCCTTGCCTTCTTGGAAAAATGCCCTCGGCCTCCAGCTTTATGCTCAAACATTATTATATGGTGATTGGTGAAGACTTCTAATTTCAAAATGGGTTTATTCATGTAATCATTTATTCCAAGATAAAGTTGGGATCATGTTAACCATCTGATTCAGTATGCCAAAGTTGAATTTAAAAGTAGTACTATATAAAACAGAATTTATTCTCTCATTGTGAAATGAAATTGTGATTTAATTACCAATGGGTGATTGGTTGAGATGATAAGCGGTCTCCACTCCAATAAGAGTGAGAACACAAATTTGATCTTCTGAAGCGCATTTGTTGGGAGGACTTTAACATTCACGCTCCTAATCCGAAAGAGATTAATCTCAAGTCCAAAAGGATTGGGAATAACCTTCGTTAAAAAAAAAAGTGATTTAATTAGGTAAACTACAATAATTTAATGTAAAAGGGAAAAATCTTAATGGTGAAAGATATGAACATTTATAAGGTATATAGGCCCAATCCAATCAACCTATAGGCATGGGCTTACACCTCACAAAAATGGGTTCTGCCTCCGAATGGGTTGGCCCCTGCGGCGGGCCTATGCTTCATTTTTTACGCTATATATATATAAAGGAGGGCCTAGGCCCTAACCTAGCAAAGACGTTTTATTAATGGGAGATGATCAGATGAATTAGCTGCTGGATGAATCGATCCATCTTTCTGGGAAAAACCCTGCCTAAAGGCTACAGCAAAAATATTCTCCATATATAAACTCCATTTGAACTTGGAAAAAAAAAAAAAAAACACCCTTGTTTAACCAAACCCATTTATTCCCATCTGTTTTTTCCCCTTTATATTATTACCTAACAAGATAGAATGGAACCCTTGGGGGACTAACTATGGAAAGGGACACCAAGTGGTATGACTATGAACTTTATAAAGAACTGCATTATCAGTTTACTGCATTTTTTTTTTTCATGAATAGAAAATGAACACTTTTGGCCTAATTTGACTAAGAAAGCACATAATTAATACGATTTTATCCAGACAATGGGAAATGTTTTATCAAAGTATGGACAAGACCAAACTTACCTAACCCTAAGAACCCGGCAGCATTAGAAAATGGTAAAATTTCACCCTTGACATGTAGCATTCCCTACTTTTTCCCTCTTGCTTAAGTAATACAGTTATTGCTTTTTTAACACATGTATAAAATTGTATTGTCAGGCATGCTAAGGTTAGGTAGGGAGTAGCAGAAGCTTTGAACCTACTAAAAGTCAGCATTTATTTACTTACTGATAATATAAATTTCCATGCATTATTATCTTCTCTCCTTGATTTCAGTATCAGAAAGAGATGTTTAATGTTTTTGATACTGACAGGCTACAAATTAAGTGATTAACTATGTGAAAAAACTGAAAATCTTTGGT
Source organism: Corchorus capsularis (assembly GCA_001974805.1). Classification (NCBI taxonomy): domain Eukaryota; kingdom Viridiplantae; phylum Streptophyta; class Magnoliopsida; order Malvales; family Malvaceae; genus Corchorus; species Corchorus capsularis. The sequence goes on from AWWV01014439.1 coordinate 26,069, forward strand.
TCAAACTCAGTTTAGAGGAAAATCTAGCAGTTTTTTTTTTTCATACTGATATAGGCTTCAAACATTAACAAAGGTAAGATGTTGGATATTTGCAGGAAGGCATGGCCATGAACTGGGAAATTTCCAAGTCAAACTGCAGGTGAAAAATAATAGTAACAAAGGTCAGGGAAGTACAAAGAAGGATACCTTGGAAGCAGAATTTAATGAATCTTTATTGAATATTGTAAGCAACCACATGTATGTATAAATTGCATATGTGACTTTTTTTTTTTCTTTAGCTGTCAGTAAATTGAAATTCAACAGACATTTTCACCATGTCCTGGTAATAAGCATAGGTTTTAGGAATTGGACATGCTTTCAATAATTCAACCAACATTCAAGATATAGACAGACAGACAACAAAAGACCCCAGCTCTTTGATGAAAACAATTGAGGTTTTTAATTGCCTTATATGTATAGCTGACTATGCTATAGCCTATTACAAGCCCCCCCTCTTTTCTTTTTGCCTCTGAAAATCATTTTTACTCATTTGAATTTTGATTCACCTCAAACCCACTTTATTTTTTTACTTAATTCAAGGTTTCTGGAAAGAAAAAATATGTTATATGTCTTCTCAAACCAAAATTTTTGTCATCTAAACAAGCAGCTGCAAAGTTCCAACTTTGGCCAACTAAATAACCAATACAACTAAATAATCTATGCATTTATTTATTTTGTCTTGTTATCTTTGATATGATGATGATTTTTGATGGGGGATTGAGGAAGGGACAGGGCAGGGGACTCATTTTCCTTTTTCCTTTGCTTCTCTTTTTTGCCACCATTTTTATAGAGGGGGGCCCTTTGCAAGTTGAAAGAGGGATAGTTATTTGCAAGACATATGGCAAGAGGATTGTGTTTGGATTTTGGAATAGTGGGCAAGGGCACAATCTCCATTAGGGATACTGTAATTGGTTTCTTGTCAATGAGAACAAAGATTGAGACTCCCAAAGTGTTTTCAATGTAAGTTAAAAGAAGACATTATTTATGTTCCTCCAAGATTTTGGACAATTGGACTACAACATGATCTGTTTGATTTTGCTGTACAAAATTATGTAAGGATATTTTGTCTCAACCCTTCATTTGTTGGCTCACTGGGCAATGGGCATCTGTTTCTTCCTTCCCCACTGCCTCTGTCTTTCTCCCCCATTATGATTGCTAGCTATATGGGTATTTTTTTTCAAGCACCCTTGTAGAGGCCTGAACTTGTTTCGATTTTGGGTAATGAGAAAAACTGTAGATGGTTTCATTGCTTTGAATTTGATGATGAAAGTTTTGAATCCTTTTGCTAAAGTATGTAAAAATATTTTGGGAATGATACAAAGAAAATCAGGGTGATTTGGATGGGTGCTTTCCCCAGACAGAAAAAGTTACAAGAAACCAATCAGGGAAAAAGGAATCAACAAGGTTATAACCCTCCTGCCATTGTTTTTAGTAGATTTTGTACTTTGTAGCTGATTTCATGATTTGATACCCATATCATGAATGTGCTCCCACACAAATCTCCCAACCATGGCAGACAAAAGGACATTTAGACATTTTGTTCATTCATTTCGCGTTGCACAAATATAGTGAAAATGCAAAAACAAAGTTTAGTTTTGAGTCCAATTCAACTTCTAAATATGTCATCACAATGGAAAGTAGGTTGATCAAGGTTCAAATCCCCTGTTTCTCCTAGTTTCCCTGATTTAGAGAATTAATTTGTCATAATAATCAGAAACCACTTAAATATAGAGAAAACAAGACTGATTATTATCTGGGTTAAAGGTTAAATGATGAAATCTGAAGCAAGGATAGGCATATTACCCATCAAGAAACCCAAACATCTATAACTTAGGCCTTGAAAAGAAGAGGGGAAAACAGGGGAATTGATTCTCTCAAAAATTGGTGATAGTGCCTAACTCTTTTTCATTTTTAGGAATCAATTAGCCAATGCTGGTGACTTGAAGGAATAGATGCCTTCTCTTTCTGGGCTTTGATAATGTCATTAAATGCTCTCATTAAATTATGATTTGTGAGGGAAAAACATCACTAAAACATGGGGCACCACATCTTTATTACTTTCATTCAAATAGATTTTGTTGCCCTTGTGGGACAAATTTTCTAAAGTCCAAACCTAAATTTGTCTCTACCTCCTTGCTTAAATATGATTCAAATTCAATACTTACAACTTAATTAGTAATTAATTTAAGTTATTTAAAAGAAGTGGGTTTGGAGAATATTTCGAGCTTAATTAATAGCTTCTATAAAATTGGTACTTTGAAAACATGGGTGTTTTTGTATAATTTTATATCACCGTGAATTTTTTTTAATTCTAGAGAAGTCTCCTATGGGGAATTCTTTTTATTCTATTTTTTTTTGGTTAAATAATTCTTTTTATTCTTTTGGGGATGCTTGTTTTAAACAGTCTAATGCATCCAAAATATTCCCTCAATTATTGTAAATGAAATGTTTGACTGATAATAAAAGACTATATTCAAGTGTATTTTTATTGTTTTCCTCCCTAGTCATTAAAGTGAGATGTAGTACAAAAAGACTAGCATTCAAAAACTCATTCTAGAACCCAGACCAAGAAAAATGAAAATGACATTGGTTGGGTGATAAACAAATGAAGGAAGAGATTATATATGAAATCTTTATCTTACTAATTATCATTAGAGTGAATTATGAGTACATGCAATGCAAGTGATGGGGATTGAGAGGTTTCCCATGATTAGTTGTTCAAAGAAAAAGAGGGGCAAATTAATCAAAATAGAGTCATTAAGTCCATAATTGGGAAGATGTTGAATTACAAATGAAACTATACAAAAAGGAATATACATTCTTAAAAGGGATGTCTATTGGGAGGCACCCACCACAATTGACTCCATTTTAGAACAATCCTACAAACCTTCCTTTGGCACATTTGGACAAAAGAAAAGAGACATAAAAAGAGTTCAAGCAAAAGAAAAGGGGAAAAGCAAAGTGTTTTGTTTTGACATATTGCCTTGCTTGGGATTAAGGAGAAGATATATAATTATAAAGCATTTAATGCAAAATGTTTATGAATGAAAGCAAAAGTTGTGCCATAAGTTGGGGGGTAAAATCCCTTTTTAAAATCCCATGGGATTAGCAAATTCAACCACCCCCATTTGTCTTTCATGGTGGAGTTAATCATCATTGCCTAAATCAAAAGGGAAATAAAAGGTGGAGGAAAGAAAACTAAAGTTTTGTAGGCACAAAATAAAAAAAAAAAAGATAACTCTATATGGGAAAAGTAAAAGTGGGAGATTCAGATTACTAGAGATATAATATATGAAAATAATTACTGACCATATAAAAGTAATTAAAAGAAGACCTTAGTTTTTGAAACATTATTGGATGATGATTGTTGCTTAAATTGCACTTATAAAGCAAAACAAAAAGGTTTTTGGGTGATTGATTAGACTATGGAAAAAACTAGAGTTTAATCTCAACAAAATTCAAGTTTGTTAGTTAATGATTGAAGAGCATTGGGCAATAAAATGTAGATTGTTAGAATGAATTGATGGTTTAACTAACCATGTAATGTTTCTAATTTCTATAAATAATGCTTCCTTTTTATGTCTCATCATAAAAATATCAAATGCCACATTTGTATTTAAGGTACAAAACTACAAATTTACCTTATTTACATTTTCATGCTATTTATTACTAATAATTCTAATCTCATATTTGGAAATTTGAAAATCATAGCTATTGATAACAAAAATCACGTGGTAATTACTCACTAATTACACTTCATCATTTTGTTTACCACTGTACAATAATACCATAACTCCATGGAGCTTTTTTCTTTTAACAGGTAAAAGAGGTTAAAAGAGAAAACAGTAATTAACACTTTTTTTTTGGTTAAAATTTTTCAAGCTGGAACAATGGAGAGAGACTCCTCCCGGCGAAACCTCAACTGCTTAGCGATGAAATCTTCGATCGTCCGTTGGAACTCCTCGTTGCTCAGGTCATCTTCCGGAAAAAGTTTGTCGTCGTCGGCATGTTGAGTTGATCGGCACTTCTCTGTTTCCGATCGTCGGAGTTCCTTCTTAAGTGTCTCCTCACTCTGTTTTTCTTTCACAACCAAATTCTCCGATTTGCTCCTCCGATAAACTCTTGGATTGTCCACATCAGCATCCGAGTCCGTCTCCGTCTCCGATTCCAACTCCGGCTCCATCTGTTCGCACACGCGAGAGCGCATGTTCACTTCCGAGATAATCTCTTTGTCTCGAAACACAATCTCGTCCTGAGATTCCTTTTTGGAGCGACTCTCGGCGGTTTTTATGATTTCCTCGTAGAGATGTGAATCGGCATTATGCACGGCGGAGAAGATGCCGGACTGAGCAACGAGAGCAAAGATTATGATGTTGCAGACCAGGAAAACGAAGAGCGGACTCGCAATAACGCCGCCAATTCCCAGGAGAAACTTAACAGAGATCTCAACGGTGAGCGGCAGACGCTCGAAGGTCCAGGCCACAAACAGTAACGCCAAAATCAATTCAAAACAACGAAATACGGTGGCCAAGCTCCGGAGGCGATTGTACCTCCTCATAGCCTTAACTTTCTCTGCTTTCACGTTATCAAAATCGAAGGAATCCATAGCGATTTACGGTTGAAGAAGTGAAAGAGATTTTTATAAATCTTTAAAAGCTACGTTTGGTTCTCTAGAAAACAAATTTAAAAATTTTGCAGGAAAATTTAATGGAGGAAAACTGGAATAGAAAAGGAAAGGGAGAGAGATAATGAGCGGGTACGGTTACGGTGTGTGAGCAGTGAATGAGTGAAGTCTATTTTCAGAGGACTCGGACTTTGTAGAGAAATGCTTATATAGACTCATGGTCGCTATGCCCATGGGCCTTTTTTTTATTTTTGTATTTATATTTATTAATGATAACAAATACTAAAATGTTTATCCGCTTTTCCTTGCCCGATCATAAAATGTTACTAATATCTTACTTCTCAAGTTTTTTTTTTATCTTAAGAGTATATATCTTTATTTTTTATTTAATTAATAGTAGTAATGAATAATAACAATTCATTCAATACTGATGATAGTATCATTTTAATTATTAAAATTCTTTTAAGTGGTTGGAAATTTGAATTGAAATATTCAGAAATACAAGTAAAATTAAATGTGTTGGTTTCGGTTTTTTTTTATTAAAGAATAGTAGTAATAAAGAAATAGAAAGGGGCATTTGTGAAGATTATAATTGCAATAGTGTGAGGAATGAGGGATAGATGAAAAAGGAGGGAAGAGAAATGGGATGTTGAGTTTTCACGTGAGGGGGAAAGGCTTAGGTAATCCTTGTCCATTGATGCCAGCATGGTATTGGTTAGCCTTTCATGGACTTATTATTTTGTTGTACTACTACTACAATAACAATTTTTCAAACACCAAATTATATGGAATATTGGTCCAAACATTCCTTTTTATTCCTCCCCTCCTCTCTTTTTCCTTTTTCTTGCTTTTCCTTTTTGAATTTCCATTCTCACTATTCAAGGAAAATGAAGTTAAAAGGTTTGCTCCTTTCTCTTAATTAAGTTTTAGGATATACTAGAAGGTAAGGTAATCTCATTTTTAAATTTAGAGCAAGGCTATTATCATCTATCAATAAAAATGTGTAGAGTTGTAAAAAAAAAAGTTTGTAGAGACTCGTGAGTCTTTCCTCACAAATTCCAAACTGTATCACTTAATCCGTCTCATTGAAAATATTTGCCATTTTCACCATTACATCAAGCCAGCATAATGTTTTAAGGATATGTTATTAAAATTTTAAATTCTTGATTACATATGTTAATTCAATTTGGGGCCGTTCTAATTAAATACAAAGCATATATAGAATAGAGGAGGAAGGAAGGCAAAATGGGGGACCAAAAAAACCTAATGTAGGACTAGGAGCAACAAATTACGGTCAAATGGAGAGGAATTGCCGTATACATTGTAACAGTGGCAGGGCTGCAACTTCTCTGTTTGCTTTCACGTGACGTGGCCCTCAATTCTCAAATATGATATGATCCCTGCAGCCAAACCCACCTATGAAAAAACTTTCTTAATTTCATCGACTTATATATATATATATATATATATATATAATTAAATAACAATATAATCTTTTACTACTTGCTTGCTGGTTAGATAATCATAATTAATATTTTCAACCTCTTTTTCTTTCTTTTTGGTTTCAATTTCAATTTTTTCTGACAATTCGAGTCTTTGCAACTGCACTACGTGATCATCAGACACGCGATTGTGTGTGCTCTTATTTATTGAGTTTCACTTTATTTTATTTTATTCACTTCAAATAATTTCCCTCTTTTTTTATTTATATTTAAAAAAAATTGTTTTCTCAATTGTCGATGATGATTTCTGTACATTGATGTAAGAAGGCTTTCAGGACCTCTGTTATTGTCATTGATTTGGACATGGGAGTGTTTGGACAGTAACAAAAAGTTGCACCCACGACTTTAATGTCATCAAAAGTACTACTATTTCCCACTAAATAATTTCTTTGTTTTTGTATGTTAATTTGAAGAATCATATACTTACATATTTAGTGTCATAAGCTTTTTCAAATTAATTCTTCTAAATTTCAATCATAAGTGTAAGTAATTTATGAATCATTCATTCATGCATGCATTCATCTTCTAATTATAGTAATTAAGTACTTTAGTTAGGCAAAAAAAAGGAGGCAACAATTCTGTAAATAAACGCTTTTGAATTGAGAAAGAGCCAAAAGTTATAATTATGTATGCATGAATAAGGAATTGAATTCTGCTATGGGTTATTACAATTTTCAACACTATGGAAGTATGGACTTTAACTATGCTCCATCTGCTACTACAATGGGTTCCTGTCACCCTACCCCCTACTTATAACTATACAAAAATTGGGGAAGAAAGACTCAACATTTGCCAATTGCCAGAGACTTTTCTTTTCAAACATTATTATTTCCTTCTTTTTGGGTCTTTCATATTTAATTTAATTGGATTTCCATTTTTGATTTTTAGAATCCAGCAATATACTATTCAGGAAAAATAAGTAAATAATGACCAGAGTCCTCATGCAAAGTTGACTGCACCTAGTGGGCCAAAACTTCAATATCATCTGATTTTGATTTGGCAATTGGCATTGTGTTTTGTTTGACTACCCCAAATTCAGTTTTTACTTTTTAGCAGCTTAATAATTAATCATACAATCAATGAATCAAACAATAATTCTAAGAATTCATCATATTTTAATGTTGGGTTCAAATGTATTTCCTTTTAATGGCCAATATTGGATCAATCATACGAACAATGGAAGATATTCTTAGAGAAAAAATCGTAGGAGAAACTCTTTTAGAGATCACTTAACAATGATCTTCTTCATATTATTAGTACTATAATAATAATAGATTTACCAAAATAATATCAAACATTCAAAAATATGAAATCAAACATTTTGGTATAAGGTAAAACCAAACTGCAAGTGGGATCTCTCACTTTCTCTGACCGGATTTTAGCTTTTTCTTCTCTGATATTGAGATTGATAGTCTGAAAATCCTGATGGATACCTCCCTACTACTAAATCGCAAATTCCACACACACCAAGGACATCTCAGCCCTACACGTGGCAAATACCCCCTTCCTGATTTAGGGCTCTCCCCTCCCATCCACATCCCTCGCCTGCTCCATTGCTCCACCCCAAAATCCCTATTTCACACAGTTACTGCAATATTGCCATGGTTTCCATTCTGAGTTTAACTGTGTTTACCAAACTTATTAATTTCAAGAATGAAAAAGTTACAAAAAACCCAAAGTTTTAATCCATCTGATTAATATGACACATTGATGTTGTGGATAAGATGTAGTATGTCTTTTAACATAAAGTTGAGCTTTTATATATGAAAAAAATATCATGGAGGCATGCATTCACTCAAAGCTATATACTCCATATATAATTTGGCCCCGCCCTGATCTGAAATTAAACTTTTTATAGGCTAGCTTTCTCATCCTACAACTCTAACTGCAAATTTGTCAAACAAGCTAAGGGAAAAAATTAAAGCCATCCTTGTAAAAAAGCCCCATGTTAATTACTGTACACTCATGCATGGTTGATATGATATTTGCCTGACTTTAGCAGATCATCATGAATGCCCCACTATATAGCTAGGGATAAGTATTCCTCCCTTCATTATTGCACAAAACATATATTGCATTGATCCTCCAAAATTATATGTGTAATATATAAAAAATATATAGGATCTTTGAATTATTCTAAATTTTCCTTATAAATTTATTTGAAATGACACATTTTGGAGATTTGGAATGTATATATATTAGAGAGAGGGAGAATTTTCCTAGGATGCATCAGACAATTTAGCTATGGTTGCTGAGTTCAGATAAAATCATGGAAATTATACAAGAATAATAAATCAATTAATTAAAGTAAGATAATCTAATTAGAAATAGAATCAGATAATTCCTCATAGATTGTTCATGCACTTGGCAGACAAAGTCATTTGTTCATTAGTAATTTATATATATTCTCATGCCCTAGATTTCAAACAAAGAATTAATAGATATTTTATCTTTTCAATGGGTTCCATATATTCCACATGCTCTGCACCCTGAATTTATTCTTATTTCCTACTACCAGGTATATAATTCTTCCATTTGATCAAATCAAGTGTGCTCCATGAAAAATCTAGATTATCCCAAAAGGTAATAGGAAAAATGAAGAAGAAAACTACTAGATTAAAAGGGGGTAATTAAAGGAAGATGATTCAATGGTGGAAATTTGCCTTCCATGGAATCTGCAGTCAATTATAATAATGGGATATTGGTGTTTTTCAAGATGATGACCTCTAAAGTGGATTTTGATCCAAAAATCAAAATCTCTTTTTGGTTTTTTAAGAACATAATGGGAGACTATCTTGCCTGTAAAGACCCCTAGAGAATATTTGTAAAGGGTTTGCTGCTGATATTCATATATTCACTTTATGTTAAAACTCTCTCATTGCCTAATTCCTTAGCTTTTCTCAAGTGCCATGGATTATTTTATGTAAAAGATGAAAATGACCTCTAGGTTTTTTGCCCCTTAAAGAGAAAATTTCAGCAATCCTGGAAATCCCACATTGTTCCATGTAACCCAATACCAGTAATATTCTCAAGTTTAGTTATTTAATTGCACACGGTTTCAACACTTTTAGGTTCTTTTAATTGATTCTTTTCATTATTCCTCTCATTATTGTTTTCTTAATTGCTACTATAAAGCATAAATTCTTGATTTTGCATCTTAGATAAGCTAGAGGGTGTCTTGCAATTGAAGCAATTCCAGAGCTTCAAAAATGCAGAAAACCCATAGTTTTTATATATGGGTCATTCGGTCCAAATCTGGACACGTTAATTCAACAATGGGCAGCTTTTCAGCCCATTTTCAAGCCTAATATATATGGACCTTAACTTCCCAGAAAATGGGCTGATTTCATTTCATCACCTTCCATTAACTTAATAAGGGCTTTTTTGTTATTTACCCATCGTATGAACTTTGTCTTTTTTTCTTTCCTTTTTGGATTACTTCATTTTTTTTTTGCTACTCACGAAGATGATATTGAAATGAGTTACACAATAGGAGGTAACTCTCTCCTTTTCCATAATCCCACCCCGTACATCCCAGAATTCAAACCCGGGACATCCCACAAGAAATCCCAAATTTTAACCACTCGATATCCCCTTGGGGACTTTTGGATGACTTCATGACTTGCATTAATTTTCACACATGAATTGTTAAATGAAAATTGGAAAAATTAACTAAAGAAGGGGAAAAAACAATGCAAAATCCGAGAGCTGTCCACCTCATTTTGGATGTCTTCAAGCTTTATTCTTTCCATGTCATTCTCTCCATTTAAATTATGCAAGTACTCCATGTGACCACCATGTAATTATATCATCATTAAAATAAAAATAGGACAATTGTTTGTTTGGCCTTATTCTCTATTAAGTCATTTTTCACTGATTCTTTTAGTAAGTGGTCCAAATTATACTTTACTACTATATATAAACTAAGTACCTAACTATGATTATTATGACTTAGAATTTTGTGACATTTTACCTAAGTGAGCCAAAATCATTTGCCATTTTGGAGAATTAGCTTAATTTCTTACCTTAATCCAAACTTGCATTATGAATTTGAAACATTGAACTATTGCTCATGGTAGAAGGCTTGGAATTTCAGATTTGGTCAAAAGAAAGTTGTAATCAAGAACTTTTCAACCATTTAAATCCAAGCACAAAAATTGAATTGCAAAATGCAAAGTTGCAATATGAAACATAAGAAATCCAAAATAAAAAAAAATGCCTGAAACTGAATAAAAACGTTTGAGATGTAACATGTCACACGTGGCAAGATCTTATTGGAGACGCGACAGAACCAGGGAAAACAAGAACAAGAACCAACGAGCATTCAATTTATTAGATACGAAGATTCAAAGGGAGGCCTAAAACTAGATCCTCACCTTGGAATTTTCTCATCCAAAATAATTAAACTCAGAAAAAAAAAAACCCCCCAAAAACCCATCTCTTTCTCAGCTTCTCTTCTTTCCAAAATCCAAAACTCAAAGTCTCCACACGTTAACCACGAATTAAATAGGATTATTACTCGACGACCCACTTCCGTGAAAAATAGAAAATGCTTCTCATCTTCTTCACTTCTCGTTCATGTCCCTACTACTCTCCCAGCAACCCTTTCTCAAAACATGTCTTCGGTTTCAACTCTATTTCACTGTCCACTCTTTAAATTCAATCTCAGTACATCTCCAAAGCTGTATAAATCTCTAAACCCAGATTTGTTTTTTCGAAAACCAAATTATATTTCCAAGGTTTTTTTGGCCGAGAAAACCAGTTTGAAATTCGACCCTCATAGAACCATGATTAAAGCTTCAGTATTCAGGGACTCTAATGGAGATGATGATGATAGTAATACTCGTATTCAAGTGCTTGAACAAGAAGCCTTCATCGACGGTTCAACACGGGCTGCTCGGCTTCAAGGGTTGGAGCGCACTTTGAACCGTCTGGTGAGTTTCTTTAAGATTAGGTGTACCGTATATAAATACGTATTTTGATTAAAAGTAAAGTAGTATTTATTTTGATTTTTTTTTTGGATTTTGGGGGGGATAGAGCAAGTGGTTGGTGGCGGCTTTGTTTGGTGGGGTGCTTCTGTGGCGGCACGACACGGAGGCGTTATGGGCGGCGATGGGGTCCGTTGTGAACGCGTTGCTTTCTATTGTGCTGAAAAGGGTGCTGAATCAGGAGCGCCCGGTTGCTGGGCTTAAGTCTGACCCTGGAATGCCATCTTCTCATGCCCAATCCATTTTCTTCACTGTCGTTTTTATTATTGCTTCAAGTAAGCCCTCACTTTCATGAAAAAAACTTATTTTTGATTCTTTTTATACATTTCTAGAAGAAATTAAAGTTGATTATGGATTAATTGGTGTTTACAGTTTTGGAATGGCTGGGAGTTAATCAACTTTCAGTGAGCATCTCTGTTTTGGCTCTGGCATTTGGTTCATATTTTGTGAGTACTACATTTTGGAAAATTACATCAAAAGAGAATTCTAATACATTTCTTCTTTTTTCAAAGTTTAGTTCTGAATTGTGTTTGATTTTGTGGGGGTTGCAGTCATGGCTTCGAGTGTCGCAGCAGCTTCACACCATGAGCCAAATTACAGTGGGAGCAATCATAGGGTCGATGTTCTCAATTTTGTGGTACATGTCATGGAATGCCTTCGTTTTGGAAGCTTTTAATTCCTCCTTGTTGGTACGATCATTTGTTCTTTTGGGTTCTGCTGGATTTTGCCTTGGTTTTCTTGTATATGTGATTCGCCATTGGCTTAAAGATGAAAGATGAACAATTTTGAATATCATTATAAGCTTAACAGAGCTTTGAAGTCATTTTGATTCATACTGCTCAAGAGTGCAATCTTTTCTATGGCAATTTGTCTTTTTATTTCTATCAAGCTCAGTTCTCGTGTCCAAAACTTCAAGTAGCTTTACAAAGTGTATGCAAGGGAATTGACTCGTAAACTTTAACATTTTCTGAGGATTTATAACGAAATTCAATTAAGTCAAATAATAATGGAAAAGAATACAAATTACAAGTGAATGATACTCTTTTTTGGGTTGTGGCCACGCTCAAGAACTTGCGCAAGACTTTGGATACTCTTATATTGATCAACAAGCCTACTTCTTTGCAAAATTTGCACCACCCCCTGTTATCTTTCTTCTCTTTCCAAGTAGAATCATCTAAAAAATGCATTCAAACAACAACTATCCTCTTGATGGAATGTTTTTCAGCCGGCAAAACAGTATTAGTCATCAAAATTTAAAGGCTCTGCCATAAGAATTCAATCTGCTTGGACAAATGAGAATTGTCACTGCTTGCCTTGGACTAGAAGTCCAAATCTTGCTCAAAAGCGAGCCAAATTCTTAACAAGATGCCAAGCGAAATTCTAAAGACCTCAGGAGTTGAAGGAATACAGGCTGCTATCGCTTGCAACTTGACTATCTAGATTCTAGTACAACATGGTTGCAACTTCCTTCATAGTTGAAGCTTGAATATAAAGATACTGTCTCATTTCAACTTGAAGTTCTTTTTAATCACCAGCAGCAAGCATTTTAAGATCTCTCTGATCAGCTCTATGTAAGCACCACTTGATGTTGTCTTCATAACTTTCTTTGCACAAAAGTCAAGTACTAATTTTTGTGTAAACCTGCAATGAAACAATTTAATTGAATCTTCACTTCATGCTAATCTTCTAGATCAAGAAGAGAACCTAACTCCTGGACAGAATTATCCCAACTCAAAGATAATAAATCCAACATGCCATATATATATTCACCCTCTGCATAAGATCGTTCACCAGAAACAAATGCAGAAACCCTATCTTTATCCTTAATCCAGGACCATCCTGGGTCCTTGATGACCCCCTTTGACCTCATCATCTTCCTAACATCTGCTGCTTCTCTCCACTTCCCTTTTGCAGCATATAAGTTAGCCAGGGTAATATGAGTCCCTGCACAATTCGGATCCATTTCAAGAAGCTTTTCTGCTGCGCGTCTTCCACAGTCAACATCACCATGAACCCTACACGCTCTAAGAAGAGTTGACCAAACAACATTATCTCCATGAAATGGCATGCTTTGAATCATGTGCTCTGCTTCGGTTAATCGTCCAGCTCGGCAGAGCAGATCGATCATGCATCCATAGTGTTCTTTTGAAGGGCTTATTTGGTACTTGTTACTCATTAAATTGAAGTAGTGGAAACCAAGATCAGCCAGTCCTGCATGACTACAAGCAGTAAGAAGACCAATGAAAGTCACAGAATCTGGTTTCAAACCCACCTTGGGAAGCCTCTCAAACAAATCAATAGTTTCATGGCTGTATCCATGTTCAGCATATCCATTAATCATGGCTGTCCATGAGAAAATATCATAATCCTCAGCCTCATTAAAGACTCTTTCGGCTTCTTTAATACTCCCGCATTTTGAATACATATTAATTAAAGCACACCGCACTGCTTCCTCTTGTTCTAACCTAACAGAAATAACGTGGCCATGAATCTGCCTCCCTTGCTCAAGAATCGCCATATTTCCACACAAACTCAGCACACTAGCAAAACAAAATGCAATTGGCTTTGGCCCTTCCCTTCTCATCCATGATAGATACTCAAAAGCTTCTTCCCCACAACCACCTTGAGAATACACTGCAATTATGGTGCTCCATGTAACAGTGTCCCTTCTTGTCATTCCATGAAACACCATGGAGGCTGAAGCTAACTGCCCACATTTTGAATACATCGACATGAGGGAATTAGCCACTGATAAAGAATCTGCAAGACCAATACGTAAAACAAGAGCATGTAATTGCTCACCCCAACTAATTCTCATAAGACCAGCACAACCAGAGATGACTGCGGCAAAAGTGAACTCATTGGGCTTCACGCCTGATTCTTGCATCCTTATAAATGCCTCAAGGGCATTCTCCTCTTCTCCCATTTGAACATAAGTTGTTATAATTAACGTCCATGAAACCACATCCTTTGTACTCATTTTGTCAAACAAGAACAAACCATAATCCAATTTCCCACATTTGTTATACATGGTAGAAAGAGAATTTGCCACAAATGAAGTATCATTGAAACTTCTCTTTACTGCATGAGCATGTATCTCCCTTCCAAAATTCAAAGCACCTAAATAAGAACAAGCCTTCAAAGCAATAGCTAAAGTGTAAGCATCAAATTCCACTCCTGATCTCCTCATTTCACATAAGTAAACCAAACCCTTCTTATAATACCCACCATGAACAAGCCCCGTAATAATTGCAGTCCATGAAACCACATTTTTTATAGGCATCTCATCAAACACTTTGATCCCTCGCTCAATTTTGCCAAATTTTGTGTACATATCTAAAAGGGCGCTCCCCACAAAAACTGAGTTAACAAAACCAGATTTGACCAGATACGCATGAAGTGACTGTCCATAATTCAAATTTAAATCGGCTGCACAAACTTTGAGTGCAATGCTAAGACTAAAGGGGTCCATGGAAATGCCAGGTGAGACCCACATTTTTGAGAACAGAAGTAACGCTCCCTTTGAGTCCATGGCCTTGACGTAACCAGAAATCATGGTTGTCCATGAAATTTCGTCTCTTGCAGGCATTTCGTCGAACACCCGACGAGCTTCGTGAAGATCACCCGTGTTCAACAAGTGCTTGAGACGAGAGTTGAGTTCCGGCATGTTTATATGGCTGGGAACATAGGTTTTGAGGCATGAGTTTATATTTGTTGATGGAAAAAAGAGGAAGTCTCTGTTTTTTTCGACGAAAGCGATGTTTGGAACCGTACATAGCTTCCTGATATTATGGACTCTGATCGATAATACCATGTTTCTGTTGGAACTCGAAAGACGTTGGCAAGAGAACATTACATAACTAGTTTGAAGTGTTGTTGTCTTGTCTGAAGTTCATTTAGGCCATTGACGGATCCGAGCAAAATGATTCTGGGCCTCAAATGGGCTTGCAGGCTTAATCTTTGAAATTGAAGAACATATAAACATTACTCTATCGGTAGTACTTCTTTTTGCCCAAAACATATACTCACTACTAAAATGGATGTAACAATTTTTCATCAAACTTGCAAATTCAAGGTTTCTGGAAAAGTAATGTAACAATTTAACTATCACAGTATCACTCATGATTTTTTTTTTAATGGATGAATTGTTAAATTTCATTCATCAAAGAGCAGTATAACTATCACTCATAAATTTTGGTATATGCATAAAATTTCTGATGAACAATAGCTTAGAGTTTAGCCGAGCTGAAATGATAAAGAGAGAATTTGAATAAGAATATCTTAACTATATTGTCAAAACCATTCCATTATAGCCAAAGTCTTGGTATGATAAATAAAACAGAGTTTGATAATCTTTCCAAGTTGCACGATTTGAAAAATATCAACCTTCATCTCGTTTCTGCCCTAGTTTCGGCTCTCGTGTCTGATAATAACCATAACCAACTTTAAGATTTCTGGTGAGCGAGGTAAGCCCTCTAAGATTCTCGGTGTGGTTAATCTTTGCACCACGATTATCCTTTCTATAGGTGTCCATAGCTGCACAAGAATACACATACATCCATTCAAATATAAATTTTCATAATCCTGATATCACCAACAGAAATAAATATACATGCAATGAAGGACTATATATATATATATATATATATATATATATATATATTCTCACCTTTCAAAAACTCTTTAACGCAACTCTGATAGGAGAACACCTCCAGGTCAGTCGAATCACTAATTTGAAAAAAGGTCGCTATGACCATATGCTCCACTTTAACAACAGAATCAATACTTTTCTCTTTAGAGCCTGAAGTATACAACAATAGAATTCAAATGGAATGAAATTTCTCTCAAAAACAAGTTACTAATCATACACTAAAATATTATTCACCAAAAAAAAAATAAAAAAATCATATACTAATATTTACCATGATGAATTTTTGCTAAATCCCCGGCAGACTCGTATTTACCATGATGAATTTTTGCTAAATCCCCGGCAGACTCGTACACATTGTATGGGGGATGAGTTGCGACTTCTTCATATACCTGTAATTCCAGCTCGCCCCTTAAAGTTTTAATCAAGCTACAAATTCCTTGTTCGAAATAATCAAATGCCTCAACGATGTGAAACTTGCTGATATATCGATGCCCTTTGATTTTTCTGATAGCATCAGCAATGTTAACCATGTCATAGATATCCTCTGAAAAAAAGCCAAATGACCCCCAATCCAAAGCAGATGTCACCTTTGAATACCCAACCCTGACCTGAAAAAATCATGTTTACTGAATAACAAACCACCATAAAGAGGGAAGCAACAAGGACACCAAAGCATAGAGTGATTATCATTGTTATAAGTTTTACCAACTCAATTCCCTAAAAACCTGAATGAACCAACAAGATTGCTTCTTACACAAGAGTGCCCACCTTCGTGACCGTATTAAATACTACGAAGAACAGATCCCAACCCTTAGACCCCCACCCATGCATGCACACTCACCATGCTCGTGGCAAATTAAACAGTAAACACACAACACTTACACTATAGAGTTTTCCCCGAACAAGGCCACGCAAAGTACGCCTTATCTCTTCCACAGACTCAAGCTCAGAATCAGAACAATGCTTATTCAGTTCATTCATAATCTCACTTTCAGTTTCCTTCTGAAGTTCAAGTAATGATCCATCTGTACCATACATAAGATACGAGTGCCTAGTTCCAACAACTTCAGCATCAGGGGACGCAAATTCATCATTTGTATCCTCAGCAAATTCATCATCTAAATCCTCATTTCGAAGACTCGAGCCTAAGTGTTCTGAGCTTTTCCTACATGTACAAAAAACAAGGTTAGATCAAAGAAGAATTTTGTGCAAAAGAAATATAGTAACATGCAATGAAATATAAGCATATAAATGCTAATCTTAATTAATGTTTGCATCAAGACAAGAAAATGACAGCAAATAAAAGGGTGAAAATACAACAAACCAATAATAGGTTAATAAAACCCAGATTGTCAGATGGAAATGTTACCTTAGACTGGCTAAACTTAAGCAACACCTTTCTTGCAATATCCATGAAATAATGGACAATCTCCTACGATAACCACTATAATGAGTCAAGATTATTAACACCTTAATGAAAAACAACTGCATTATTTTCTTTTCACAATGTATCATTACCTTGAAGCTTTTCACTTCTGCTTCCCACTGTAACCCATAAAGCACTGGAATAGGCTACAGTACACACCATGAACATTACATTAAAAAACTGAAAATGTTATAATAATACTCAAAATATGTTAACACAGAGCAGTACGAACACAGCAACAGTACAAAAACTTATCAGGACAACAAAAGTTGAGTTTTTAGTTGATAACTACAGTGGCTAGTACTACAATTCTTATGATCTCAAGCAGCCACAGAGTTCATTAAAACTTAATATCGACAGTAAATTTTTTATATTTTTAAAACACCTCAACATAAAATTGAGTCAAACATGAATATATTTGGAATCTTCCCACTCATTTTAATCCAAAAATGACATGTTAAAAAACAGGACTTGAATCAAGCTTTGGGATCTTCGAGGATCCTAAAGATTTACCAATAAGTTCTAACAACCACCTCAAACCTCTAAGAAAGATAAACAAATATAGAGCACTAATTTTGCAATCACAATTTAAGGAAACATATGCCAGGAGCTAAGTCAAATGGACTCAGCTACTAGTATCGGACCTGGGTATGAATCCATGGGCTCGTCATTTGTCCATACGTTATCACTCGGGGATTCAGATAAGAAGTGACCAAAAGTAAAAGATCAGGATACAACAGGTTCAAGATATTGAAATCTAACTACGTTGTAGATTTGCCCTTCCCTCTTCACCAATATTAAACAATTGTTACAATGGCGCAACTGTTGTTTTAGAGATGGATGGCATACCCAACACCGAAATGGATACCCTTTCTCCCACTGTGATCCATGGAGATAACACTGAAGAAAAGGAAAGAATCAGTAGGCACTTGTCTACATGGCACCATAAGACTCTGAGATATCTACATGGCGCTTATCTAAACAATATCATGCAGTAGTTATACATGAAAGGAACAGAAGGGAAAAAAAAAGCACCAAAAAGGCAAAGAGCAGATAGTCATACAGAGAAAATATTTCCAATATCATGCTCATTCAGCAAAGGAAAATCCTTAAACTCCATCTTCCCTTGAACAAAGTGTCCAAAAGGATCCTGATCATCCTATATAGAGAAAAAGAGAGTAGTTAGTCCTCTTAGCATAAAAGAGGCAAGGCCATGTAATACATAATTTATTAAATAAAATTCAAATTAAAATCAACAGCTGCAAAGGAGACCTAATCAAATCCGGCACGAGATTAAATACACAGTTATAAAGCCAAAACAATGACAACAAGCACAAACCTTAAGATCTTTTAAATTGGCCTCATAGAACTTGTTCATCTGTTCACGAATCTTATCATAGCAATGGGGTCGTTCAAGATCTTCCTGCAAAAACAAACAAAGAAAAAGGATAAGCATAATAGTCTAGACTAGAACGGTGTAGGACTACAATGCAGTCTGCTACCATCTAGAGTCGAAGAGTAACATAAAGTAATAAGGTAAATCCCAGTAACATTCATTCGTACATCAAAACACCCGAGATGCTGAACATCACTAAACCTAATGTAAATCGAGAAGCAAACACCCATCCTATGAAAAGAAAGATGAGTAGAATAACTAGAACAAGTCATGGGCAGCAGTCCACTCCAAAAAGCTAGTGCTTCACTAAAGAGATTCTCCAGAATCTTCTACCAGCTAAAGCCAGAGAATACCGCATCCAAAACACTTAGAACAAACGTTGCAAGGCTTTTGAATGTAGCTTTCTTAAGGTCTTCTTGATTGAAATGCTTGAAAAGTGGGTATCGACAATCGATCATCCAGTGTTGCAGGGTTGCCTTCACTAAATGTTCAGACATCTCCTTTACCTTTTTTTCCATTCCTTGATTTGAGGGAAATGAAGTGGCATGAAATGCACCTTCACCACCTTCGTCTGGGATGATTATTAAGAACTTCTAATAAAACAAACAATAGCTCAGCTAGTTTATAGATGACAGAACAATCTTTAATGAATTATGAACCAAAAAGAAAGGTGATGGATTTATGAACCTCAAGAATTTCTCGGTTTTCACAATCATTCATTCCAGGCCCTTCCTGTGTGACAATAACCACAAAGGTGAACATAACAAAAAAATATATACAAATTTAATAATCATAAGAAAGCATAAGCATGCATATTATGTAAAATGTATTACAGCAAAACATAACTTTTCACTACCTTTGGGGTAGAACATTCTGCTTCAACTCTGTTCTCCTCTTCTTCAGGACAGGATCCACTTGATTGAAAATTTTAAAAGAAAAAAAAGTATTGTAAGTAGACCAAAGCTATTTGATGTATTACATGATCCTTGGAGAAATTTGCATTTTATGATAATAACGTGGCAACCGCCAATACTTTGACACACTAGTCAAGGAACTGACTTGTATCCCAAAATAGCTCAAGGCAAAACAACACAATAATAATTATCCATAAATTGAAGACTAAAAACGATTGAATGTAATAAACATTATCCAAGTATTTGAAAACCTATTAATACCCATAATTCCCAAACAAGTTTTGAACCTAATAGTAAATAAAAAGGAAAGATGGGTCAGTGAGGCAGATGAGAAAACAAATTTGGCTGAGTTAGGAAGCAAGAGAGATCGATAATAATGATATACCCACTTTAGCCTCCTTAGGTTGTCTTGCAGGGGCGTCATCCTTATGAGATCCACCAGAAACAGAACTAGATCCATCAGTACTTGTAAAAAAGGACATAACTTTGATTCCCTCAGCTGAAAACACAGAAAAAGAGGTGTTGAGAGAGGAGAGAATAATTCCAAACCGATCTCGAAAACGTGCCGTATGGAAACGCTCGAAACTAGTCGATCACACAAAAAATAAGATTTATGGGTAATTTTATTTATAATGGGTAATTTTTATTTTATTTTGAATTTTTAAAAAACTTTATCTCCAAGTAACTCATAAACTCAGGTTTTTGTTTTATAATTAGTATATATATATAAAGATAAAGATAAAGATATTATTACTAATAATATAATATATAATTTAAGTGCTATAGTATTTGTAGTAAGTGCTTTTCCTAAGTGTAAATATTAAGTACTTATTATAGCCTCTCCCTTTCAATATTTAAATAATAAATATTTTTCTATTTTTAATTATTAATAATGTATCAAATTTAAATTATTTAATCAAAGAGTAAAAATTAAATGAGAGGAAAAGGAAAAAAAATAATGGTATACAAAAAGTAAAAATTGGTAAAAAAAAAATAAAAGCAAAACGAAATCTAGCAAAAAAAAAAAAAAGAGTGCAACACTTTTTCATTGCATTTGCACTTAAGACACCGTTTAATACTGTTCGGGGCGTTTTTGGATCAAAACGCACCCGACTGACCAAAAGAACATAGTATCGTTGAAACCACTCTTATTATAGCCAAAGTCTTGGTATGATAAAACAGAGTTTGATCATCTTTTGTTTTCTGTTCCTTTGAAAGCTTTAGCACAGAGTTTTCTTTAACAACTCAAGTTGACAAAGTAAAGTTAAAATACAAGAAAAAGGAAAATTACACTGCCTAAAAACGCCTAGCTAGTAGGAGCTTAACTCTCCTGGACGAACCAACATTCATCACTAAGAGAGACAACCATTTCCAAAAACCTCACAAGCTTCATACAAACATTTCACTTCAACATTAGAAAATGTAGCTTATATATGCATCTCAGACGTTTCACACCGACAAAGACAAATTTCTGTGTTTTCAGTTTCCAATGTGCCTGCCTCCTTTCCTACCATGCCACTGACCCCTTCTCATGGCTCTTGCCCTTTTCCACCTCTCCACATTTTTCATCCTCCCAAAAATCCTACGGATTTGGTCAAGCTTGTGAGATTGTTGGGTAATGATATTAGCTGTTGAACTGCTTTCGCTTAAGATTATCTCATATCCATCCTTGAAAGAGTCCATGCCTTCAGCTAGAAGTTGCCAAAATAGACCACCAGCAGCTGGACCTCCTCTTTTAGCTGATGAGTATATCTTGTAGTAGACAGTGTTGAACAGTTGGTCTCTCTGATAGGTACTGAAACCAGGATCTTTCCATGATTTTCCGAATTCTGTGAAGAGTACCGGCTTTCGGAGGATGAATTGGGCATCTTGGATGTGTGCATCAAGCCAGTTGTTCAAGAAAGAGAGCTGATATTGATCACTTGAGCTGGATAACCTGCTCATGCAACAAAGTTATGTTGGAACTTCAATGAGGACTAAATTCTAATCCACTTTTCAATTGCATAAGTTCAATGATCAGATTCATGTGAAGTTACTATATGATAGTTACCATTGGTCAGGATATGAATGAACAGTTGCAAAATCAATGCCAGGAATTCGATTATTGGCAATGAAATCTGTTCCAATATCCATGCTGGGATTGAGTCTCTTCTTCTGAGGAGTTGATTGTCCATAAAATCCTTCTAAACCAGCTTCCAGCAAGTGATTTCTGTCTATGGACTTGACATGAGAAGCCATTTCCATTATCCAAGCCTATCATTAAAGCATCAATGAATGGAAGTTACAATGAATTTATTACACACCTAAAAGTGAAAAGTAGAAACATAGCAAATAAGTAGTAGTTCAGAGCTAGTCCTTGAAAGTTGAAACAAATTAGTGAAGGCATCAAACATTTTGTTCAACAATAACATTCATTAAATGGCCTAACCCTCATAATGCAACTGAATACTAGCTAACAAGTACTAATTGATGATGTGGAAATGGGGATTAAGCAATCATAAAAGGCATCTTAATGATAGAGTAGAACAGCATATGTTAGATAAACCTAATGGAAACCTTACTTTTCAATAGCCTAGTTTTAGAATCAATCAATCTTAGCCTAAAATTAGCTTAAGAATGGCAACTTGTAGCAGAAACTCAGATCTAGTTAGGGGAGATTGTCAAAACCTGAATAGTCCTGCCAGAAGGATCTGATGTGCATCTGGGCTCATTCATAAGCTCCCAGGCCATTATTGTTGGGTCATCTTTGTAATGCATACCAGTAAAGCTGTTATATCTATTCAGAACAGTCTGCAAAAAGTCATGGGTAAAATTCACAATTCAGAGTTGCAGAATTTCAGACTTCTAAACCAGAGAAATATCAAATATATATATATACTTTTTTCTGGGCTTACCTTTACATGGTTCTTGTAATAGCCCTTAACAACAGGATTTCTGAAGAAATCATCATCAGATGTCAAGTATTGCCCTTGACTTCTTGCCCAGTTCACATATTGTTTCTTTCCTCCAAAGCTCTCATAGTTATTAACTAAGCACAGTATGAGTTTAATACCATATCTTCTTGCCTCAGCTATTACAAAATCCAACCCCTTCAAAACAATTCCCCCCAAAAAAAAAAGAAGCAAAATCATCTAAATGATGAACTATGACAGATATACAAACTCAATTTATGGATTGAATTAGTAGAAAAAAATACCTTAAACACTTGTTCATTGTAGGAACCTGGTGCATACTGTAAAGGTCTATAACCACCATCACTAAAAGCCCAAGTTCTAGCCACAGTGAGGCCATGGGTTGCAGCCTCGCGAAATGCAGCTGAGACTTTAGGCCTTTGAGATGGATCAGAAGCCATATACATCAACCAGTAAGCATTGAAACCATTGGCATAGTAAGGGTTACCGTTCAACAGGAAATGAGTCCCTCTTGTTCTGATAAAGTAATCCCCTGCTTCAACATGGACAGTGAACAAAACAGCAAGGAAAATACCCAAACCCAAATGCTTCATTTTTTCTCTCTCAGTTTTCTGTGTCTTGAGTTGAGAAGGGGAATCTCTGAAGCTGAAGAGAGTGAAGAAGATGAGGTTTTATTGAAACTTGAAACAGTTCTGTCCTCATTTAACTGTCAACAGTCCCTACAAGGTTAATTTCATTTGGTTTCAAAAGCTTATTTTTTTACTTGGCCTATTATCACATGCATCATGTAACATTATCATTTGGCATTGTCATCTATCTATGCTCACGCATGGGAAACAAGTGGGGTTTGGAAAGAAAAGGAAAAAGAAAAAGAAAGAAAAAAATTGAATATATACAATTATTCATTTCTCATCTTTTGTGTGTATATTTGGATTTTGTAATCTCGTTTGGATGATGACAAAAGTTGAAAGACATGGGTAAATAAAAGGAGATTGTGCAAGGAAATTGAAACAAGAAATGAAAAAGAAACAAAGAACATGGATGGACCCCAATTAGATTGTGATTTGCTTCTTTTTTTTGCTTTTGCTTTTTGTTTTGGTTCACCTGCCAAGCCTAATCCCATAAACCATGGCCGTACCTGTACGCGTTGGGTACGAGCCAAATTTAGGAAACAGTTTCGATGGTAAGGCTAGAGTTCGATCTTCTTCCATTCCTTCTACGTTTCTTTTTATCTGTACGATTACAACAGATACTGTCAAAAAAGGGGTATCTATGAAGCTCTTTGGGGTCCCAATTATGGGATTTTAGTGGCTATTGTTTCTCTTCAATGGAAAACTTATCGATTTTGAGAATACCAAATACCAATCTTTTTCATGGAATTGAAATGTCTGTATTTAACCACCACGCGGCATAATGCTGAGGAGTTTTCATGGTTGAGCCCATGTGAGAGTTGGCATCTTCATGTAAACCTTTCTTTTCCATCACAAACGATTAGAATTTAGACCCACCATTTCCATTTAGGTTAAGGTCCCTCCTCCGCATTTCCTTCATTTAATAAGTTTGCTTGCGGAGTTGCATGTGGAGATGATGCCCATCAATGCCCCATCACTCAAATGTTACTATGATTTGTTCTTGATCCAATGGGTTAGAAGAAAAATGTGCAAATGTGACTCTTTTAACTTGGCCTTTTCGAACTCACGATTTCCTTTGGAACTTTTAAAAAGAGCACCAACCGACAATCTTATGTTACCAACTCTACCATATTTGCATTGAAGAAGATCCAGATCTTATTTTTTCCCTGAGTTGCTAGAGCAAAATCAAAATTTGCAATTTTGCACTTGCACCAATGCATTTAAAACAATGAAAAATTTCGCACGTATGCTCCACTTTCGTCATAAATTTGAGTGAACCGACTGATTAATGGGCTCATCCTACGCCAATTAATTAATGAAGTTCAATATTCAACCCAAAAACATGGCACGTCATAAGGATCCGTGTCTTGTTGCCGACACGTGTCAGCCTATCTATCTGAACTACAGCTTTTACCCTTTCTGCTCTTCAAGGGGTTAGTGATGATAAAATATACTACTGGTCAGAAGTAAAACCTTCTATTCTTTCACCTGCAAAAACTTTCTTTTAAAGTTCTTTAGCTTAATCCGAGTGGCAACTTGCAACCACGCCACAGTTCTAAAACCAAACTAAGTCAAAACTGATTGAAAGATTTCCATCATACAATCATACAGCTACTCTTTACAATTATTTATACAATATAACTCGTACCAATTTTGAGATTGATGTTATAGTGCTCGAATCTGCCCCCCATAGCCATAATATCTCAAGAGCCCTTCATCTTCCCGCCAGTTCTCCTTTACTTTCACTTGAATCTGTTTATAGAGAATTCATTGCCTTAAGATTAATATCCAGCAAGTAGTAACAATGCTTGAGTGACTATCAATAAATTTTGCTTAATGAGAGCATAATATGATATGCACAAATATGAGGCCCAAAAATAAGCCATGAATGATTTACCACTGATAATTAATGAGCATTGGAATTTAAGTTCGCACCTCAAGGAAGACTTTCTTCTGTAAGAAATCTTCTATGTCAAGCCGAGCAGCTGTTGCAAGTGTTTTCAGAGCCTTCCCTCCCTTCAATGGTAAAGGACACAAGGAATCAAATTGAAAAGCCATGATGAGCATGCACGCTCTGACATGCATTATTAGATGTAATATTCAAGTAATCAATTTTAAACTATCAAAAATGATTAGATTTGTTTTTTTTGGTGTCAACCAACATTATCAGCATCTAATTCTTTGGTCCAATATTCAAAGGAACATGGAAACGAATCAAGCAAATTACAAAAAGGTTCCAATTAATAAAGGTTTAATGGTAATACATACTTTTCCAATGAGGATGATCTTCTGGGAGTCTTTCTCAACAACAATTTCCACTTGTATAAAATCTTTTGCATTTGGCCTGGACTTGTAGTTCACAACATTTACCTGGAAATTTTGGAAAAAGAAATGAATATATACCCATGGCAATGAGAAATTTGGTTTGGTTGCGGATGATTATGTCTTTCTGGCAATCTAGATAATCACAAACAAATCCCATACCTGACAAGCATAAGGAACCTCCTTGCGGTACTGCATAAATATCTTCTCTCTAATAATTTCAGCTACAAAAAATCTTTCTGGGTGCTCACTTACTATGTCCTGAAAATGCATTAACAACAAGTGTTCATCTGTAAGAGGCAATTGATTCTTCAAGCCCCACGAAGTTGGGTAACAATGTGCTTTTTGAGGGAAAGTTAGGTAACAATTAGCATGAGCCTAATGATGTGATCAGTAAATTGTCAAAGAAAGAACATATATTAGTTACTCGAAGAAATCCTGTTATTGACATACTTGTAACCTATAATTTATCATACCATATATCCCTAATATTGTATGGTTTACAATCACAAGCAACAAGGTTCTCTTCCAAATATGGTCAAGATATGTTCACCTATCAAACAATTCAGGCATCAACAAGTTCTTATTGCTTAATGTAGTATCATGGATACAATGAGAAAAGAAAAATGTATTAAAGTTCTTCAGAGATTTAAGCGTTTAGATGGTAAAACCCTCAAGAGTCTTCTGTTTCCATTTGACAACTGTACTCTAGGAGCACCTAAGGTAATCTGTAGTCTCTGCTCATCGACTAAGTTCAATTAAGGTAGACTAGGGATACCTACTACAACTGCTGCTTATTGGATAAAGCTTCTTCTTTTTATAACATCAATTTTCCATTTAGCATTAAGTCAATTCAAATGACCCCAATATTTGACAAGTTCAAGGTAAATTCCTGACAACAGAAGAACTACCATGGTGACACCATTTTTTATACTTGAGGGTAAACTGGTAAGGAATTCAGTGGAAGACATTTGTTGATTGTTACATACCTTTGGATAGTAAGGCGGCCCAGTGGGAAGTTTTGACAATATCCATTCCTTGATATCATCTACCCCATGTCCAAACTTTGCACTCACAGGTATGACCTCATCAACATCAGTAAATTTCTCATACCACTGCACAATTTAGGATTTCTGTTTAGAAAATCAACATACTTGAAGGTTGAAGGTTGATTCCATGTAAGAAATTCAAAATTCAATCTTAAATTTTGAGGAAAGCCCACAAGCAAGTACACACGCACACACACACATAACTAAACAGATTCTCACCTCAAGCTTTTTTGAGATTTCACCAGGTTTTATCAGGTCTTTCTTATTCATTACCAGTAAAGTGGGCAACTTACACTTGACATCTCCTACACCTTCTTCCAAAACCTCATCAATCTAAACATAACAAAATTTAATTAGAAAAAGGGGGGAAAGTTTAACAAAGAATTCTAAAACCCATGAAGCATACTTTTTCAGGCACTTTACTTGCATCAACAATAACAAGAACACAGTCAGCATTTAATGCAGCACTTCGGACATTCTTCATCATCATAGTGTCCAACTTGTGCATTTTTTTCTCAATGACACCAGGAGTATCATATAGTATCATCTGCAAGCAAAGCCCAAAATCATATGAATGAGAAACAGAACATGTATTGCTGCCGTAACACATCAAGGAACTAAAGCCAAAAGCTATCGATATCTATAGTTTCAGAAAATTTCCACATTGATAGAACTGATAAATGACCAAAATCTAACACAACAAACCTGATACTCTGGGCCGGAGCATATACCAAGTATTCGATGCCTTGTAGTTTGAGGTTTATCCGTAACTATTGATAACTTTTGACCAATCATTTGATTAGCAAGTGTACTCTTTCCAACATTTGGCTTCCCAAGTACAGCAACATACCCTAAAATTGACGCATTATCAAGATATAAAACGACCAGATACGATGTAATTTATGTCATTTTTCTTATGATAACAGGCAAAAAAAAATTGCTTTTGGGCTAAGTTTAGCAAAGATTACAAACCGCTGCGATGATTAGTGTGAGAGGCAAAATCAAGTTCTTCCATCTCGTAATCGTCGAGTAAAGCCATGTTCCTATCCGGTTTTACGCTCAAAGACAAAAAAGACGACTCGTCACCGCTTAGACTCGTTAGTAATTCTTCATCTTCTTCTTCTGATACCGCTATGACGCTGTTTCTCTCAAGTTGTTCTTGCTCCACAAAATCTAACCGGGAAATCTTATTCGGATTCCAGCTCCTGGAACCGGCTTTTCGGGCTTGGACTCGGAACCGCGATTTCCCGCAACGACTTCTAATGTAGTGAGCGAAAAGAGAGGGCTTGTTATCTCTGGCAGCCAAGAAACCTTCTGCGGCGAATGTCGGGGAAGCGTGAAGTGCTATTAGCTCCATTGTCGGAGCTCCAATTCAGCTCTGCTTGTTGACAGTTCACTGAAACTGTCTATCCATTTTCTGCGAGTTTACACTTTCGGATAAAACAACATTTTCATTTTAGTTCATCCTTCCATATGCATCTTATAATAAACAAAACGCAGCGTTTTGGACCATTATCCCCTATTTTGTCTCTCAAATTGGGCTTTCTTGTCTAATTTATCTGATCTCACATCTAATTTGGGCCTATTGCATTTAATTTAAATAAGTCAATACAAATCATCTGTGATTAACTCTTCATTTCGAATAATAATCATCTTTGGAGTACATAATGTTTCAAGTTCCCATAGCCAAACATGGGCAACATTCAAAAATCTGCAAACATATTAATAAACCAAAAGCCGAATAGGTCAATTTAATTCCCTCATTGTTGCTGTTCTTAATAACTGATGAGTCTTTGCACAGGAAAGATTAGATATCTGCCTGAATCAAAAAAGACCTTAAAACAAATCCAAGAAGATTAATATGTGCATACCGCACACACAAGGCCAAAATTTCGGGTACCAAACACCGATAAAAATCACATTTATCACCTCCCAGATTACCAGGGAAGGGAACAACTAGTAGTATTGCTCAAAATTAATTTTTGTTGGTACTGTACATTCTATGATGGCTCATGGCTACTAACAAAAGCAGAAAGACTGCTATTCACAGGGAAGAATGCACGCCGCGTCTTATTCTTTCGACTTGATCCTGGCTCAAAGTGATTTTGAGATTATCACTTGAGCACTTAAGCTATATCGTCATGATCTGGAGCCTGAGAACTACTAGTAGACGATGACCCTTTTCCTGTAGGGTAGTACGACCATGCCAAGGCTGTAGCGCCAAGGGTAATTGCAGCAGCAATCGAACCCCATACCCACCTCTGCCTTCTTTTCTTCCTTTGTCTATCACGGCGTGCCAACTCTGTATGAAACAATGATAAATTGAAGAAATCAGAATATCTGATATGTAGTCACTAAGTTCATGAATGAAAAAGTGGTGTATGAAAATTTCAACAAAGAGGATCAAAGCAGTCAGATATAAAGAAACCAATTCAAATGTTGTGACAACTGCTACGTAGGAAATAAAACTAGGAATAAGGATAAAAATCTCTCACCTACAGCCTCTTGGTTCCTCTGAGACATTTCTCGATTCACAGCCTCATAATAGTTTAGCCGATCCAACAATCGGGCAATTTCGAAGTTCTTTGACTCAATTTGAGCTTCCATCTCCATCTCCATCTCCGCCCTTGCAATACCCCTTCCCATAGATAAGGATACAAACCGTGCAATACCAACTTGCTGCCTAAGCTCTTCAGCTGGATTAGCCATCTCATCCTCTGTCACATCCATGGGATCCACAGGCATTGACAACCCCACAGCAGCTAACTCTTCGCTGATTCTTTGCCACTTGCATCGCATCTTGTTCAGAGCTTCTTCTGCCTGCTTCCTTTTCTCTATCTCTGTGAGTAAACTCAATCTTATTTCACGAATTTCAGCATCAACATCACGGAAAAGAGACTGAGAGCCACTCTCAGAGGACAATTCTGGACAAAACAACAAATATAAGTAAACTACTTTAAAGTATAAAACCACAAAATCATAATAGATTTTGTTATCATGTAAGAAGTGTCATCAAGAAATTTAGCTAAAATATAAAAATTCCTAATATCAAACTTCTAGTGGATATATATCGAGTTTTAAAATCAAAATTGCAGTGTGCCTACATCAATATATATACATCTACATTAAACATCACAGAAAGATAAAATAAAACTGCACATACCATCCCATGCATCAAAAAACTCTACCCCTGGTGTAGCAAGCCTTGCAGCACTTTCTGCTGCAGTATCATTATCTCCCTCTGTATTACTTGTGACACTCATTGATTCATTTGGATCAAAGAAATCTTCACTGTCACCAATCACATCCAACTTCAATGGAACCAGCTTTGGCACTGCATTGTCTCTGGCCAAACCATTACTCCTTTGGCTGCTTCGTACTTCCCCATTACTGCTCCCAAATTCACCATCACAGACACCATTCATGTGCTCATCTTGGAGGGAGCAACCATGGACACCATTTGCCTGCTGCACTTTGATAGGCTCAAGATGGATGCCATTCACATGCTCCTCTTCATTAGGTTCAGGAATAGTAAAAGTAACAGAACCATCCTTCGATAAATCTACAGACTTCGTCGCTGCCAGCTTGGCATTCCCATTAACCTCATCTTCTTCGAGGGCCTTTTTCCGAGATGATACATCATCCTCCGAAAAGCTCTTTGAAAGGCGAGGTCCACGGCGCTTGTGATTGATGATGTAAGGTGAAGGAGGGAAAGAAGATGGTGAATCAGGTAGTGGGGTTGCCTCAGGAGTAGCATAGAGGGCAGGTGAGATCTGGGGACGATTAACCTTCCTTTCTGTTGCTGATGAACTGTTCCTCCTCTCCAGCTTGGAATTTGCAACTGGCTTTGGATTAGGGACAGGTGGCTTTGAGTTAGGACCAGACTTGTCGACAGATTTGGAAGCCCCAGGTTCTAACAACCTATCCAAAGCTATAGCAGTAAATGTTGGCATGGCTCTGCACAATCAAACAATAAAAGCTCAAATAATTAAAACTTATTATCATTTCTGTAGGAAAGAGCCTGAAGGGAAGGGAAAGTGAAACATCGCATTCTTGGCTATAGCTAAAATTGAGAACATTCCCTTTTCATGAACTTGAGAAGATTCATTCAATTAAGTTTAGAGTTGTTAATCTTCTATTTTAAGTTCAACCAACTGAGCTACAACTTTTGTATGCTAAAGGTAAAAAATAATTAAAAATACCAAAATTCAAAAGTATGTTATAGCTACTTTACTGCAACCATTTAGTGGGATTCAGAGCTAAACAACCATACCAGTAAAACCAAAAACACAGAACCCAAATAGAAAAAAAAAAATTATAATAATAATGAAAGGTTAGCTACCTTGCTTTTTGAAACACAACCAGAAAAATCCAAACAAATTTAGAACAGCTCAAACAAATCTAAAGTTTCATAATTTGGCTGAGGAAAAGTAAAGATGAGGAATTAATAAACAATATTATTCAGCTACACTGTTTTGCTTCAATTTTATTTCCCTTAAAAAATCCTTAATCCTAAAACATATATTTTGGTTTTGATCACAAATCGTATAGCTAAACTATATACTATGAAGTTGTATAATTAAAAATGAACTCTACTGAATGAAATAGTGTATCCAAACAGTGCTATTAGAAACAAATACAGTCCTGCAAAAAATTACGATACAGCTAGACTGAAACACATAAAAATTCCTGTTGATTTCAAAATCAATCAAACAGAACTAAAAGATAGAGAGAAAAAATCTATTTAAGTTAACAAAATTTTAAAGCATCTATTTAAACTATTTGTTGAATTAAAAATTAATTTTTAAAAAAAAGAAGAAGAAAAAAGAGGAAATCGAGAAACCTCAAAAATTGCAACCTGAGAAAAAAACCGCGAGCACCAATACGGAAATGGAAGGACAAAAGAAATTTTGAAATCGTCCTAATTTTCAACAAAAAATGGTTTTTTTTTTCCGGGAACAAAAAGAGAGAAAAACCTTGAACGATTCAAAACTCCATGACTTTGCGAAGGCGCCGTTAGAAAGCTGAGAAAGGTTTAAAATCAAATAAAATGAACCGCACCGCATCTAATATACAGCAAAGCTATGAAAAGCAGCTAATTCAAAAACAGGAAAGCAAATCAAAAGAGGAAAAACCTAAAAGCAAATAGAACAAATTCCATAAAAAGGAGATTCATTACCTTATTATATGTTAACAAGGAGAGAATCTCTATAGAAGAAACCCTAGGCGTGGACGGCAGCGCTGGTAGCGGTGGAGACGGTGCTGCGTCGAGAAAGAACTGGAGAGATCAGATAAGAGTGCGTCAAGTGAAGAAACATAATACGGGGGGATTTCTATTTTTTGCAGATTTATTTTTTTAAAAAAAGAAACAATAATAAATATAAACTCTTCTCTGATCTTCCCAAAAGAAAAGAAAAAATGAAAACCTGTTCCCCAAGTTTTTTATCGCGAAGACCGCCTCCGCCTTTCTCCGAAAATATTTCAAACGCTACAATTTTGCCTATACCAGTATTCTTCTAGCTACTGAAATGTCGGATTTGACCTTGATTGTTGGATTTATGCTAAGTTCACTTAGGAAGGGGTAGTTTCGGGTTTCGGTAAATTATGTGGGACTGGAGTGGAAAGGTCTCTCCAAAATGTTGGGAAGGGTTAGGAAATATCGAGTCTGTCCGTTTTTTTGAAACGACATCGTGTTGTATGAATTTGTTGTATCCTTTTGTAGTTTGCTTGTTGTTAACAAAAAAGGTTTGAAATGAGAAACTTCCTTGCCTTGGCGAAAACGGCGAAATAATTAAAAGATAGGGGGGAAGGAAGAGTTAGGTCAGGCTTGTGGATGAAGTTGGCAGCTGCAAATTTTTTTTTTTTTTTCTACTCATGAACATGATATTGAAATGGACTACACAGTAGGAGGTAATCTCACTCCGTCCATTTCAGGATTCGAACTCAAGACCTCCCACAAGAAATCTCAAGTTCTTAACCACTGATATGTCCATTGGGACGCGCAGCTGCAAAATTAAGCTAAGGGCCCTTTTTCACATTTTCACAATTAAGATGCATTGAATAGTAGTAAATATTTTTTGAAATAGTATAATAATTTAATTACAATTTTCTCCTTTTTCCTCTCAACATATGAATTGGGGAAAATAGAAAATAATATCTTTTTGGTGTGGAGATGACATAAAAAACTAGGTGAATGGTCCATAAAGGATGGGGCTTTATTTATTTAGTGGAACAACTTCACATCACCTACTAGAATTATCATTCTATTTAACACATGTCAAAATTCACCGGCTTCATTTTTTTTTTGTTCATTAGTTTGAATTTTCATGAATGAAGGATAGTCCAACACAATTTCGAATTAATTATAATAACTAATATAAAGATTTGTATTCGAACCAAAAATTAGTAGTGAATAGTAAAAGATAAGTAATTTTAATTATTTATTTATTTTGTGAATTTGGTGTGAAAGGCTCAAAGGTTGTGAGTATTGACCAAGGCAATTCTGATATATTCTAGTAGTTTCGTGCGAACAAGAATCTTGTGATGATGATTTTTATGAGGAAATCCTATAATAAAAAAACACTAAATACAAATGGAATCTAGAAATTGGCGGTTAAGGAAGAGAGACAGAAAGAAGGTCACCCACGTGTTTCACTTTTAGACATACACCACTAGTTTAGGTTTAGTGCTTAACTCATGGCTGACCCAGATGCATATGGGATCAGACATCATCATCAATTCATCATCTAAAAATAGAATAATTATACTCCATGAAAACAAACTAGACTAATAATCAATTGGGTTGTTTAGGCCCATCATCATTTTCTAAAGTTGGGTTGAGGCCCATAATCTGAGCCCAAAACAATCCAAACTTCAATATCTCAAAATTATTGGGGATTGGACAGCTTTGGCCTTTTCTGTTGCACTTTTGAAAGCAAGAGATTCTGAATCTAAGGTGGGGAAAAATGGGTTGGACACTTGGACTTGGAAGCCCTACTCAAAGATTCTTGAATCTTTTTTCTAGCCACTTGTGTTTACATGATGTTGTTTGCCTCTTTATTCCTTAGTGGTTCAAGTTATTGATAATGAAGAAATGGACTAAACTTATGGTTACTAGCAATTCTTTTTTGTTTTTCCACTTTCTTTGTGATTATAATAAAAAGATTCAAAGCCTTCAATCATTCAAATCGTTCACATCATCTATTTGACTATTTCAAAGTTTGATGAGCATTTGCTGATGATGCCAAAGTTTGAATCAAAACTAATGAGAAATTACACAAGTTAAAGCCAAATTGCAAAGCTTTAAAACAAATTATGATTCAAAAAACCTAAGGAAGTACTTATAATTAAAGATGATCACGATCACTTGTAATATAGGACAGGAGTATTTTTATTGATATCCCACATCCCTCCTTCCTTGAGATACTCTATATACCTAGCGAATTCTGGTTTTGCTGTCGTTTTCTTCTTCCGACGACCATCAAAGAGGCTGAAAAGTGGGTGACTCTTGGTTTTGCTGTTGCTTGAGGACGGCTTCTTGGGTTGAGAAGTTTCAGGCAAGGCCAATTCACCCAACTTTCTTGATCTTGACAAACCAAAAACTCGAGCCGGCACGCTTCTGGCCCTCTTCAACTGTGCTTCCAACTGACCCATGTTAGCAACTGGCGCCTGTTGCTGCTCTTCACCTTCAACTTCAAGTAACCGTTCATAGCCATGGCGGCCTCTTCTTGTGCTGAAAGCTCTAAGCATGGCCATGGTGAGAAGAAGATCAGGGGAAAAAGCTAGGCTGCCAAATTAGAAAGATTGTGTGGATTTTATTATAAAGTCGGAATATAGGTAGGTGACGATTGTTGACGATAATAGTACTATATATAATACTGATAGATGATAATATTGGTTTGAGTAATTTATTCACGCCATTTTTGAACACAAGTTTTTTAGTAGGTGAGTGGGTATGCTTTAGCCATCATGTTGGCTAAGCTTGCTATACGACTCTTTTTGAACTTGGAATTTTTCTTTGATTTCGTGACTGTTGACTTTAATATCGCCATTCAACAACCTTAAAGAAAATTTTGATAGGGTGGGGCTTAAAATATTGTCACATGGAAGAACCACGAAGCAGCTACGTAAAGCAGATATCCACTCTGAAATTGTCGGTTATCCTTTAATTAATGCAATTAAAAAGAATTAAAACTGTGATTGGGTCGTTTACGAATTTATAGCTTAATCAATCACGTTTTTCATTTCTATCTTACCTTTGATAATATTGAAAGGTTAAGACAAGGAGGATCATTTTCATTATTTATTGGGATGGTTAGGTCATAAGAACATCAAATCAAAACCTGTTTGTTGTGGGACTGTCTTCGGCTTTGCAAACCATCTTTTATTCAGTAATTAATGAAATTATCTGCATATTCATTGATAATTTGACAATGGGATTTCAATTTTTTGCTCAAAAGATAGATCTTTTTTTCTGGATCATAACTATAACTCCTAGTAGTATTAATTACATGGAAGACTATAAATATAAAAGAGATATGAGAGGATATTTACTTGCTAATGCTGTAATCAATAAATTTACAGAATCATGGAGTAGTAAATTATAAATGCTGCAATTGTCATCCATGGTAATATGGCGCTACCGCTCTTCAGAATTGAACTTGTTCCAAGCTTCCTGAGATCAACAAGCAACGCAAAGTTAGTGTATAACATACTTCAATTGATTATAATAACGAGCCCAAACTAGTAACTGACCTTTAGAAGATCGAAGACCTTTTCACAAATGTACTTCTGCTGGATACTTGCACCGCGTTGCTGTAATTTGTCAGGATGAACACAAAGAGTAGCTTTCCTGTAAGCTTTCTTTACAGCAGCTGAGGTTATAACTTCTGTTAGTGGAATTGGCTGCCAACCACTATCAGGCCCAAGGATCTGCCAATGAAGAATAATACTATCAGTTTTCTTGCTATCAAGGCCAATACAAGCCCAAGCTAAAAAGATTTTGGATAATATAACGTACATATTGCAAAGTTGAAAGCAATGCACGCAGGTTCCCTTCCTTCCCACTTGACCACCTCTTCACATCAGCATCAAGAGTTTCTGCTAATCTCTGCAAAGAGAAGAAGATCCAAGACATTAAGTGAAAAATGTAAAGACTGTAATCATGAAATATTTTCACAGGTGAGAAGACTAAGGAATACATTTCTTTCGGCTTGCTCTCTTTGAGCCAGAAGATCACGCATATTCTTTTCTTCAAGAGCTTTTGCCTGCAAAAATCCAAAAGCTAGATGGTTAGACAATCATGCATAAACACCAGAATTTGTGAAGGAGCAAAGGCAAACAATGTCATACCGCACGTTCAGCTGTTCGTCTATATCTCTCCAGTCTGGCTTTACACCTCTGAGCTGATTCACCTTCAACTCCTTCATGCACAGAAAGAAGATTTTTCAGAAACAAAAAGGCAAACTATTTTTTAATCTATATAATGACCCTATTATAAGTGAACATTTAGGAAAAAAAAAATATAGCTAGTACTTCATAAAATAACCTACCATTGTAAGCAGAGGAATAAGGATGTCTTGAACCACCAAAAGAGCTGCTGCTCTGAAAATGCTGGTCCTGTAGATCCTGACAATTAAGATCCATTAAAAATGCTGTCTAGAACAATGAATATCATAGAGAATAGAAATTAAGGACACACTCACAGAAGATGAAGAGCTTGTTCTCATTCCACTGTTTCTTGAAGAAGTTGAAAATTTATCTGACATGGATCGTTCTACTCGCTCTCTTGCCTCGAAAGCAGCTCTTTCAGCCATTGCTTTTTCCACAGCACGCTCTCGAGCCTCAGCAGTTGCTCTCTCCACAGCAGCACGCTCTGCTCTGAGCCTGGCATCCATAGACTTCTCCCTAGCTTCTGCACATGCCTTCTCTAATCTATCACGTGCCTCCGCCATTGCTCTTTGACGAGCTTCAGCTGTTGCTCTTTCTACAGCAGCCCTTTCTGCCCTCTCACGGGCTTCAGTATAACCCCTTTCACGAGCTTCAAGAACAGCTCTGTCAACAGCCATCCTATCTTTTTCCCTTTCCCTCTCCCTCTCTCTTTCTTCTTCAAGTTTCCTAAGACGTTCCTTCTCCAGTTCTCTCTCTCTTTTCAACCTTTCAGTCTCCTTCTCTTCGGGTGTAAGGCTCTCATGGATACTTTTTTCTTTTCTTTCTATGCTGTGGCTTAACTTAACCTGCTGAACTGTTCTTTGAGTGCTTCCTTTCCCTTCCAACACCGATGACTTGGCTGACTCTAACTTCCTTCCAGTTTCAACAGAATCTTTCACTGCTGGAGTTGACACAAATTTATCCTTGTTTTCTTCAAGGTTTGATGGAACATGGACCTCATTGGTATTCCTTGCTCTTTCCCTCCATTCATTAGCAAATTTCAAGCCTTGATCATCATTATCAGAATCCACTACAGGGGCATTGTTAATCTTCTCCGCATTTCTTTGCCTGACACCAATCCCCACATCACCTGCTTTCTTCACACCAACATCTTGATGAAACAAACCGGATACGTCATCCTTTCTGAACTGATTAACTTTGAATTTTAAGTCACTAGGTGCCATTCCAGATGCATTTAACTTTTCAATATCATCCCCTTTCCCAAGTGTTTCTGGTTTCTTTTCACTCTCTCTGAATTCAGTCTCCATCTTTCCATTTTCTTCAAGAATGGACTCTTCAGTTTCTTCCAGCTCATCAAAGTTTTGATCGTTGTTTCCAACCAATTGATCTTCCTGACATCTCTTGCTATTATCCAGTTTATCTACCTCATCAGATACCATAGGATCCTCTCTCTTCAGACGTTGATGAGTTTCTTCAGAAGTTTTGAGTTTCTTCCCATTTCCACCCCTTTCAGTTTGCTGATAAACATAATTTGCTCTCTGAGGCTCTTCATTTTCTTCTTGCTCAACAACTTTTTGTTTGACTTCTGCTGCATCTCGGTCCTCTTTCACCAGATTGCTGTAATCGTTTTGCTCAACTGTCTCATCTAGCATTTTCTGAGTGTTTTCTATTTCATGAGCCTCTTTTAATCTCTTTGCAGCCTCTTCTTTTTTACAGGCTTCTTTGATCTCTTTGTCAGTTGCTTCCTTCTCACAAGCCTCTTTAATTCCTTTATTGGTTTCCACTTTTTCAACAGCCACCTTTTGTTGCCTCTCATATTTTCCTTGCTCAGTAACCTCATTAGATCTTCTCTTACTTTCTTCTTTCCCATGAGCCTCTCTTTGTTTGTTCACCATCTTATCCTGGTCAAGAATTTTTCTCTGCCTCCTCTCATGTTCTTCCTCTCGTGCTAGTTTCAGTTTTTTCTCATTCTCTATCTGTTCTAGAGCCATTCTCCATATCCTCTCACTCTCTTCTAGTTCACGTGCCTCTTTCTCTTTCCTCTCATTTTCTTCTCGTTCACGAGCTTCCTTCAATCTCTTCTCATGTTCTTCTCGTTCACGAGCTTCCTTCAATCTCTTCTCATCTCGTTCACGAGCTTCCTTCAATCTCTTCTCATTTTCTTCTCGTTCACGAGCTTCCTTCAATCTCTTCTCATGTTCTTCTCGTTCGCGAGCTTCCTTCAATCTCTTCTCATTTTCTTCTCGTTCACGGGCTTCTCTCAATCTCTTCTCATTTTCTTCTTGCTCACGGGCTTCCCTCAGTCTCTTCTCATTTTCTTCTTGTTCACGGGCTTCCCTCAGTCTCCTCTCTTTCTCTTCTCGTTCACGAGCTTCCCTCAATCTCCTCTCCTTCTCTTCTCGTTCACGAGCTTCCCTCAATCTCCTCTCTTTTTCTTCTCGTTCACGAGCTTCCTTCAAACTCCTCTCTTTTTCTTCTCGTTCGTGGGCTTCCTTCAATCTCTTCTCCTTTTCTTCCTGCTCAAGGGCCTCCCTCAGCATCTTCTCATTCTCTGCTTGTTGAAGAGCCTGTTCATATTTTCTCGCCTTCCAGCTTTTCTCCTCATTTTCCCTCTCTACACACTCCTTGACTTTCTTTGCATTTTCAGTACTTCTACTAGCCCCTTTCTCCAGCTGGACATTCTCTTTCTGTTTCACAGCCGACACAACTTCCACTACATTTTCTCTTTGTTGAGCACTTACCCACTTCTCATGTTTTTCTACTTCATCAGCTCCAGTTGGTTTCTTCATGTTTTCCAAAGGTTTCCGTGCTGTTACGGCTTGCCCATTCTCCTGCAGTTCACTGAACTCTTGAGCTGCTTTTACCTTTTTCTCATGCCCTTTATGCCTACGAGCCTCTTTGGCTGCTTTTGATACCCCTGTGGATTCCCCTCTTTCACAACTTTCTTTTGCTGTTTTCATGGCTCTCTCAACTTTCTCCAGTTCATGGTCTTCCCTAACAGCTTCTACTTTCTTATCACTGTCTACATGCTGCTCCAGCGCCCCAATGCTTGCCTTTTTAGCTTTATGCTGAAGGTCATGAGGTTTTGTGCTCTGGACAAAAACTTTCTCATTGTTTATCTGCT
Source organism: Corchorus capsularis (assembly GCA_001974805.1). Taxonomy (NCBI): domain Eukaryota; kingdom Viridiplantae; phylum Streptophyta; class Magnoliopsida; order Malvales; family Malvaceae; genus Corchorus; species Corchorus capsularis. The sequence goes on from AWWV01014439.1 coordinate 65,038, forward strand.
CAAAACCCGTTCTTGCCTTATCTGTTCTAACCAATTCAAAGAACTGAGTTGCTTCCTGCCATTCATCAGCTCCGTCAACTTCATCAAACTCTTGCATCGATTGGGATTCCTTCCCATGCTTCTCGTCTATATATCTTTTAGGCACATTAAATAGTTTTTCACCTTCCAGTGAATCAGGTGCCTGGGTTTTCACGGCTTTTTGCCTATCCTCTTTAGCAGATATTTTCATTCCACCATCTTCTTTCCCATACATGCCCTGCACTCTCTCATCTTTTATATCACCAGATCCATCAACAGCTTTACTAACTCTTTCCTTCTTACTTTTTCCATCAGACCTTGAACTTGGTTTTGTAGAGTTTTTGTTGCCTTCCCTCTTCTTCTCCAGTAGTTCTTTTGCACTCTTCAGCCTTGCTTGAGCTTTCTCCATTGCTTCTTTCATAGCAGCTGCAGAGGCTGCAGCAGCTGAGCTTGAATCTATCTCAACATCAAAGTAAGGAGGTGAACTATCACCCATTCTCCCTCCAGAAGCAGCAGGTTGACCATTTTGATAGTCTCCATTTTGGACATCAGCATGTGGTGGAGGTCTAGATGGGGGTGGCACATCAGATGGTATAGTTCTTAGGTTGATTTCTGAAATTGTTACAAACATATCATTAGCACGAGAGCCATTTCCTCGATATTCCTTTTGAGTTGAGTCATTTGTGAATGTTTGTTCATCAGCAGTCCAATTTGAAGGATGGGACACAGTTTTCCTAAGATGCTTCTTCTTTGTAACTCCCCCAGGGAACTCAAGATCGATATCATCAGTCACTTGCAACACTGGATTCTGGTTGCCTGTCCTTTGCAAGGGAGTTTCAATTACATAAGCAAACTCAGGATCAGCATGCAGCTGAGCAACATGTGTAACCCCATTCGACATATCTCTGTTGCTTCTAAGATTAGCTTTATGATATGATATATTGAACTCCATACTGCTATCAATTGGCTCATAATAATCTCCATTCGAGAAGTACTGATATTTTCCAGAATGATCTGACCCTTCTGACAGAGAATCAGTTTCTGCCTGCATCCTATGAGACGAAACAATTGAATTTACTTACTATCATCACAATTATATATACATCAATACCTTAATAATAACCAAGGCACCGAGAAAACATGACAACATGACACATCAATAAGTAATGCATATAACCCATAGCATTCCAAGCAATCAACCCCCTTGTACAAGAAATTTCTGAATCCATTGTTCAAAATAATGTTAATACCAACAGCAAATAAACATATGCATAAATTCTGCTCAGCACATTGAGATTCTTTAGTGTATTTTACCAATCCAAGAGGCACAGCTATATAAACTCCAGCACATGTTATCACTGCCCAAACTGCCAAAAGTCAATCGAAAATACAAGTTTTTACAAATCCCCTTAGCTTCTAAAATGAACGGATAACTTTCCAGTCAGAAATTTAAAATTTTTAATACCTAATTTGAAAACTTGATCATCCCCACTATGATATTTGAAGCTAAAAAATCCAGAAAAAATATTCTTTTACTTCCCTAAAATCTGCATACTCAATTGTAAGCTAACAAAAAAACCAACATTTACTCATTTTTTCTAGTAAAAATTGGCATCAAGCTCAAAGTAAGCATAAAAGAGAAATTACAAAAGAAAAAGTAAAACTTTAAAAGCGATAAAGAAATGAGCTTACCAAGCTTCGTCAGATGAGCCCCCATCAGGATCATGATCATCACCACCGTTGGCTTGTCTGATCAGCTCTTCGTAAGAAGAAGCAAACTCTAAGCCGTCAAATCCGCCGAAAACCTCGGTATAGTTAAACCTCGGGTTCTTTACATCAAACATGACCTCGTCGTTGTCGTCGACCAAGGGAAGATCCAACACCGGAATCGATGCGCCCCGGGACGCGTGAAATCCGCCGAAAATCTCGGTGTAGTCCTCTGGCCTAGGAGACAAAGTTGGGCCACCGGTACCGAACCTCGGCGGACCCCCAAATACGTCGTCGTACATGGTTCTACCGGAGTAGTTGGTGGCGCCATTGCAAGTTGCTGTTCGCTTGTTGAGTGTAGCTTGAGCAGACCCCCTGTTTGGTTTCCGAGAATGTGAAAGATTCTCCATGAAAACGAAAGCTTCTAGGGTTCAAGACCGAGAGAGTTTTTTGTTTTCTACTTTTATAAAAATAAAAATACGTATAAATTAATAATAATATATATGTATATAATTATTTTGGTCTGTGTTTTTTCTGTGTTTGCAAGAGTCTCTCTCTGGCAGAGTGAAGAGAGAGAGTCAGAAGAACGAGGACGACGAAAAAGGAAACGTTAAAAAAAATAAATTAATTTTAAAGGAAACTTCAAAATGACGAAAAAGGACTTCCGCGTTTTTTATTTTTATTTTTTTCACTATTAAATTAAATTGTTTATTTTTCTGTTGAGAATTAAGGAAAAAATCTGTGTCGCCTTGTCGTTGTTCTCCTGACAGGTGTAGCCGGTTACCGGTTACAACACTGGTAATTTGCATTAGTTAGAACTTTTTTTTTTGGTGAATTTGCTTTTCTTTTCTTTTTTTTTTCTTTTGGCAGAGGTGAATTTGCATTAGAACTTCTTATTTGAACAATTTTGCCTTTTTTTGCAATATCTCTATGTATTCAAGAGTTATATTATATTTCAAAAATTTAGAATTAAGTCGTGCCAGAATTAAACTATAAAAAAAATTTCAATGTCTTTTCCCCGACTATTTTCCGAGATCTTGAACTTCCTTCATTCAACCCGGAGAGGTAAACAGTTAATTTTGCATTTTTTCCTCTATTTAGTTTATTTGTGTAAGAAGAAAATGTTGTTGAGAAGTTGCTAGCAAATGTTGTCCTAAATTAGGTATGGGGAAGCTGAAGGGTGGTTCTAAAATTAGGAATGAAGTCAGTATGAAGAAGACTTGATATAAGAGTAAGGACAAAGCCCTAACTGTTATACTAAATAGAACATATTTGGAGGCATTGGGTTGGGGGGCCTTTTTTCTCTTTTTCTTTTGGCTTATTATTGATTCCTTGAAGACTTGTTGCTGGGGTAGTAGTCCATCCCATGAAAATTAATAAATTCTTTGTTTGTAACTTGCAAGTTGCAACCCTTTTTATTGTCTTTTTTCTTTGGCAAAATATATATGTATTGAGACTTGAGAGTATATTTGGTATGTTATAGTTTTGTAAGTTTCCCATCTTCTTTTTTTGTTTATTTCTTGTAATCTTGAAACTACATTTTTTATTGTCTTTTCCTCAAATTTGTAATATTTAGGCAACTTGTTATTCTTTCAGAAATTTCTAGTCATCATAATTTGGATACCTAAGAAATATATGATGGGGGAAATTGAGAATTAAGGGTGTGAAATCAAATCAGCTTGAATATAAAGCCAGCCAGCAAAAATGATTTGGTGGTAACCAAAGATTCAACTCTGGTCTTGTTAATTTTGTTTAATTCAGACATCTTATCCAGACAGAATCATCTTTTGTCCCCAGCATTAGTGTTTTTTTTTTTTTTGTGAAGGATAGTTTTTTTTTTTAAAAAAAAATACACTAAATGCAAGTATCATGCTGCTTGATTATTTCAAAACTTCCAGCTGTCTTAGCCCCTAATCATTAAAATCCTTCTTCACGTTCTCTTCAGTTAGTTGCATCTGTTTTAATTTGACAGATTTTTTCATTTCCCCCACTAATTATTCATCATTTATTTAGTTTTTCTAAACCACAAGTTTCTTTTCCAATAATTATTTTCTGTCACCATCTTCATAGTTAACTTCATATGTTACTCTATACTTAGTATTTGTTTTGGGTTTATCCAAATTCATCCAAAATTTTTATTAAAAACACAAATAAGTGCATTTTTCTAATTAGGATGATTAAGGAATTTTGAAATGAAAAGCAAGGAAATGAGTAAAGTAGAAGGATAGTAGGGAATATAAAAATGAATCCAAGTATGGGTGAGAGCCTGAACTAATCATTGGACACAAGTAGAAAGAATTATGATGCATGAATGTAGATTAGTTGTTATTGAAAAAACCAATCAAAATGAAAAAAAAAAAAATATATTAGGTAAGAGCATTAAAAGAGAGAGAGCAACTGATTTTTTAGCATGGAAACAAAGGAAAGAGTTAAGAAGGGAAGAAATGTCCATAAAAGCAAGAAGATAAATATGCAGAAGGATCTGATAGTGACAGTTGATTGCAGCATAAAGGAAAAAGAAGAGTTAGCCAAGTTGCTTGTAAACATGGTAGCTCTGCAATTACATGGTTCCAAGCGGTCCTATTATATATTTTGAAATTAACTTGACTTAGTTTTTGACCATTGCCCATTTCATTTTCCTTCACATTATTGACTGTGGGGGGGTTTGAATTTTGGACCACCATGGTCCATAAATCAGCTTTTTTTTTTGTTACATCTGCTCATGCAATGCCAGTTCTTTTTCATTCTTCAATGAAATCAATATAGGTTAATTATCCTTAAAACTTGTTGGAAGAATTTAGAACTTAAAACTTTAAAACAAAATTATGACAGCAAACAGCAAAGTTGACAGTTTTTGAAGCCATTTTATTGATTGCCAAGCGCCTATGAACAATGATTTATCTTCAACTATATGGCTTCCTGTTACGGGCGCCAAGTCGACTGCCAGAAGATAGTGGGAGGAGTTTCGACGGAGACCTGAAATCAGCAAGGAGAGCGTCAAGAGTGGTGGGGCTGAGTCCTCCGTTTGCACTCCGATGCCTAAGTTAGAGATCCAAATCTAAGGTTTGTATGAGTGTAAGTGATTGGAGAGTGTAACATACCTAGCCTTTAGAGTTGTAGGTATTTATAGGACCTCTTTATACGGGTTGTATGTTCGAGGTCACGTGCGAGGTGTCAGCTGGCTAGCCTTGGACCTTGGGGTGATTGGGCCAAGGGGGTTGGTGGTTTTTGGGCTCCCTAGGGTAGCCTGTGGCTATCGACAGGGTTTATAGAGCGTCAAGGAATTGTGTCATGCTCGACACTTCCCTTGTCTATTATATTTGTAATTTTGCATCATTTGCCAAGAATTCCCTCATTCTCATCAAATCTAAATGCAAATTAATTGAAAAATATGGAGAGTATCTTCTTTATAGTTCATTGCTTTGGCTTTTGTCCCCAATATAGCCTGCCATTAGCCCAAAAAATGTAAAGTACCAGTGTTTCCCTTTGTCTTTGAATAACCTGCATTTTCTTTTTTTCTGATTTTCCTGGTTCAAAGATTCAAAAGAAAATTGTGTTTAACAAATAAAGCAAAGATTCAAAATGTTTTTTCTTTTTGAGAATCCTAGCTGCTGCTCTCCACAGTTTTGGTTATCAAAAGACCAAGCACAATGCCAAGGGTGAAGCTTTTGTGCTTTTGGGTGGGGTGGTTTTTGTCAATTTGATGAAATTTGAAGGGAAAAAGTTGAATTATTGAAATCCTAATATGGGCCCCCTTACCAATTACCAATATAAAACCATAAAAGAAGGCTAAATTTTGGGCCCTCATGTTGGCCACTTTTTGTCAGTCACACTATGCAAAGCTCAAAAACAAAAGCCATCATTCTTGCACTTAAATTTGTTTTGTTTGATCAAATCTATCTCCCATATAAATAATCAAGTTTAAAAGAGTAATTAAAGAACAAAAAGAAAATATACAAATCCCAAATCCCATTTTCTTGAATAATGTCTCGTGTCTCAACTTGAATCTTGTAAGTGAAGAAAGTAGTCTTAGATTCAATCTCATTTCGAATTACTTGCTTGAGATAATAATGGCTCCTAGAAATCAACTTTTGTTACCATGCAATGGCAATTATTTGAACAACTCGATTTGGCTCAATAATCATTCTGTTTTTATTCTTAAAAAAGAATTGAAGTTGAAGATTCAAATTTCACTTAATGATTCACTTGAACTTCTCCGAATTGGATTAATATTTAATGGAATAATAATGAAGGGACACTAAATTACTATAATTTATTTATACAGATACAGATGGAAATTATTATAGAAATCCCATGTTGCATTAATATAATGAAGTGATCAGTATATGCTTATGCTTGGTAATTAAAGAAAATAATGTACATCTAGTACAGGAATGTTGGACCCACAAATCGGAGAGTTGCTGAGTGGTAGAGCACAATTTGATTTTGAGTAGGGTTTTGAATTTTGAAGGAAAACATATCAATGGAAAGAAATGGTCATTTGTCAATTGTCAATGAAGAATGACAATATCTACAATTTTCGGCATAAGTTGCGGATTTCTTTAGTGAAAAAGAAACCAATAAAAAGAACCCAACAACCACTGTTTTTTGATTCTATTACGTTAGCATTAGGATCAATAAGAATGGGTTAAGATATTTGGTTTGATTGTGACACCCAAAACATGTTTTTTAATTTGTTGAAAATTAAGATATTTGAACTCAGTTTGGTCATCTCATCCATATTCCTTCGAGAAACCTTTTTTGGTTGTAACAAAAACATTCGAGATGGACCACGTTTAATGTTTATGGCTTTTTAATCTTAGAAGATTTTTTTTTTACATTATTTTAGCTCTTTTCCATTTTAAATTTGGATCCCACTAAAAGGGCAATGGTTACCTGTTTACAGACTTGACTTTACTTTCTAAATCTATGTTTTGCTTTCATAATAAATTAAGGAAATAGTAAGGCTACTTTCTTAAAATGAAATAGTAGGGTTATTTATTTTTTCTTCAGGAAGAAGCAAGGTGATGTTTAAATGGCTAAAGAAATCGACAAAATCTAAAGGAAGTGATTGCTTAAGTCAAGTGGTCAATAATCTGACCTTAGGGTGCAAATAATTGACCCAAAGGGCAAGAAGAGATGAATTTAATTAGCTTTCACTTATTACGTCACTGAATCTAAGGGAAGAGTGAATGGAAACGAAAAGCTTCAGCTTCAGCTTCAGTTTCTTAACGATGGGAGTTAATGTATTGACTTTTGGAAGCTATAATGAGGATTGTGTAGATGGGCCATTATTATGGAGTTACATAGGGAGTATTAAAGAATGATGGTGAGGGAAGCAAAGCTTCATCATTAATAAATGGCCTTTTTGAGTGAAAAATGGCAGGCCTGGCTGTGGTTGAGGGTGATGCAATTATGTCCCTCTTTTAAGAGCTCCTCCCTCAAGCTTCTTTGCATTCCAACGGCCAAAACCTTCACAATCACTTCATAGAGATTAATGCTTTTTTTTTTTAGCGTTTATGGAAGCCCAACTATTGAGAATTGAGAGACTGGGCTAGACTCAAAAGTCTCACTTTCTTTTTTCTCTGGTTCATTTGCTTAGGCCCAAACCTCTCTCTAATGGTTGCAGCATACTTTTAAGTAACTGTTTTCACATTCTTTATTGCTGGTAAAAATATGAGCAAAGCAATTGAGCTCAAGTACAAGTACTACTACACAAGACCACCTTGGGTGACTTACACATTCCAAGATGTTTTTTTTTTCCAGTCTAGCAAAATGAAGTTCAACTTCTTAAAGCGAAAGAGGATTAGTGTAGCCCTGTCTCTGAGTGTGTACTGTGATTCAATTTTAACACTTCAGCCAGGCTCCCCAAAAATTATTGCAACTGAAAAGCAGCCATTCTTTGTAAATCCGCTCATAACAAAATATCCGTTGACATTGAATCTCAAGAAAAGTAAACTAGAATGGAACTATTGACCTCCCTAAGCGGTTTTCGGCACTTTGGGAAGAACGTTGTCAGGAAGGATAAGCTCAGGAGGTGTCTCGCGAACAACCCCAAGCAATGAGTCATAATCCTCATCACGTCGAGCAAATTTCTTGCGAAGCACCTTCTCAAACTCAATTTCATCAAAGCCCTTTGCATTTTCAGCTGCATGAACTTGTGCCAAGTTGGTATAGTTCACGGCTGACTGGGAAATGAAGGCCATCTCTTCTTCTGTTAGCTTCCTTAGGAACTTGGCTGGATTACCTCCCCAAACCTGTAATTATGAAGGAAACATCCGTCAACCTGTATTTAGTGCTTGTTGGGCTCATGAGGACCATGAGCAAATCAGGTGTTTATAACCGCCAACAAAGTTCCTAAGGATTTGGTAATGGCAGGTTTCCTCTCCTCTAAAAGACATATATAATTTGTGCCATTGATATTAGCTAATATGAGAAATATAGGTTGAAGAAGCTTTTATTGTATAGGCTACCACTTGAACACCACAATTTCTAGCTTTCAGCATATCCTGTCTTTTGCTCCATGTCGCCCGAGGGAGTACTAACTAATTATGTATTCCATCTATCTCACTACAATCAGGTATACCTATGTCATATATCTCTAAACCATAAGATGTTGCTTATCATAAGTTGAAAGCACATATAAGAAAGTTTTAAGGCAAGATTTTTTACTGTAAGTGTCTACAAACCTCTCCGCATGGGATCCTAGTGTTCTGCCTCACAAGAGCTCCAGCAGCAACCATGGCATGCTTCTCAACATAAGCTCCATCTAGCAGGGTAGCCCCCATACCAACAAATGCCTCATCCTCAACAGTACATCCATGTAAAACAGCACTGTGACCTGTTGAGTTTTATTAGGGATTACTTTTTCAAGATACTAAAGCCGCAGACAGGGATCACTTTCAAAGACAGGCCACTCACCCACAGTAACATTACTTCCGATAATAGTTGGTAAAACCTTCCCGCTTAAGTTAGATTTTGCAACATGAACAAGGGAATTATCTTGTATATTTGTTCCAGATCCAATGCTGATGCTATTGACATCACCTGCACACAGAAAAAGTTGGATTTAGAAAGAAAGAAAGAAATCCAGTAATAAAATGCAGATGAGAGAGAGATAGGAACAATTACTAATAAATCCAGTAAGATACAATACAAACTAATGACTTTTACACCAATCTCATTTTTTTCAAGGACCATAAAAGCGATGGAGCAAAAGGGATCATGAATTTTGAAGTCTCTTCTTATTTCAAGTGCTTGATAAGCACTACCTGATGGAATTGATATATTATAAGCAACACAATCCAACATTTAAAGAGCTAAGTTTATGTTACTTGCATATTATAAAAACAAAGATGAATGAACTTAGCCATTTTAGCCATTAACCATATAGAACATGGTCTCATTATATTTATAACCAACTCCAGTTCATGAGTTAAATGATCTCTTTCCTCTAAAGTCTAACCACATATCCCTTATAAAACATCACTGGTGTTCTCGAATGCCTCACGGGTCTATATAGTGAAATTTTCCATTTTGAGAAGCAATATTATGTAAAAACAATATATCCCTTAAAAGGAATATGTTATTAAATTCTAAATGCATTTGCTGCATGCCTACCACAAAGCAACAAACATTCTTAGCTTCATTTTCCTAAGACTAATACCGACTGTAAGCATGCATCCCACACATGGGTGTCATGAATTAAATGAAATCTAAGAACAAGACAAATTCAGTTGTAAAATCATCTAAAACCCTTAACTTGCATAAAAACAAAAGAGCACTAAGTCTACAACATAAATTGCAGGTCAGGTTTACCACTCCATATCAACAAATCAAAAAAATTAGAATGCTTACCTCTCAAAACACACCCATACCAGATAGAAGAACCTCGTCCCACCTGAACATCGCCGATGATAGAGGCACTAGGTGCCACAAAGGCCTCCCTATCAACAACAGGAGCTTTGTCGAATACGTTCATCAGCGTCCGATGCCTCGACACTTAATACAAACCAAATCGAAAACAATTACTTAAAATAGCTTTGCATGATTGAAAATCTACGAAATGCAGTTTCATTTCAAGAAAAATGGTTATTATATCAGGAACTATTGGATTGCAGCCGAAAATGAAGTATAAATTCATTGCGACATCGAATTAATTATGAAATTAAGTGAGGTAGAGTAAGTGGTTTAAGATACGAACGTTGTTCTTGGAAGTAGTAGTTGCCTTGGAGTCGGCAACCTAGGCGATCGAGGGCTTGGCCGGTTTCTCGGATCCAGAATCCAACGCTGTAGATTGCTTTCCCCAAAGTCCCCATCTTCTTCTTCTTCTTCTACTCAGATTGATGGAGATAATCGTATTTTAGAAGATAATTTGATAGATTTAAATTTTGAGTTGAGAAAGTGAAGCTTTGGAACTGGAGAAAAAATGGAGAGAAGAGAGAGAAGGGAACTATCCCAGCGTCCAGAGACCAGCTTCTCTTTCCCTACGGCTACTTGTCCTACAGTTTCTCGTTGTGACTCACGCACCATCGGCCACGTGTTCCTTTGGTTTGGGAGGATGATGGGATTAGGACGTCGTCGTATTAATGATACACATTTTTTTTTTCCCGTTTTAACGTCGTTTTCTCATTACCCCTTTCAAGAGAAAGTAATGGTCACAAAATGAAAAGAGGAATGCTAATTGCACTCAACTCATACACCCGCTTTTGAAAACTCGCCCACCCAAAGAGCCACGTCATCATGTCACTAAAAGCATAAACCGGCAACTCTTGATAGCAGTTTGTTGATATTTTGGTCAGGTTTGCTTCATGGTTTGACTTCCTAATTTCCTTTTAGATTTTAACTTTCTTAAACTCCCTTCATTGCGTTGGAAAAAAAAAAAAAAAAAAAAAAAAAAAAAAAAACTCCCTTCATTGCACTTCACTCTCCAGAACTGAAAAAAAAAAAAATCTCTTCAGTCTTCACTTAAAAACTCTTTTCACACAAAAAAAAGAAAGAAAAAAATATCCTTTTCAAATCCTGGTATCTCTCACAACAAAATTGTATAATCCTGGCCTATAAAACGAGATCGTAATCTTTCTTCTTCTCCTTCTTCGTTGATCTTTTCAAATTGGTCTCTTTTAATTATTATTATTATTACATTTTTTTTTTTGCATTCAAATGTTGGGTTTAGGGCGTATGGTTACTTTTGGGACAAAAAATTTTAATTTTCTTTTCCTTATCGGGTTTATTTTATTGATTATTTGTGAAGGATACTGGAGGTAGTAAAGAAAATACGACCTCAATTTGCAGGAGATGGAAAAAGTAACCCAAATCCTAGTAAATGTTGTATATTTATGAGAATGGATCGGATAGAATAAAAATAATGGATCATTTAATTGAAGAAAAACGATTTATTCATTCTATTTAACAATTAAATGTAAAAATAAGGAGGTTAAGAAAGAATTCAATTTTGAGAAGACTTCCTTTTTGTAAAAATAAGGAGGTTAAAAATAAGGAAGACTTCCTTAAAAAAAAAAAATTTACAAGAAAAATCAGTGATTTTAGTTCCTTTTTAGAGACAGTGATTTTAGCTTTTTGTAAATAAATTTGCAGTTTTTTTTCCTCTCCTTCCATTTGCCCTTTGGGGTTGAAGTTAAACTTACTCCTTCTAAGTAGCAATAGGTAGCAAGTTTTAACTTTGAAAGAGGAGTGGACGTGGCCCTTTGTATAAGCGAGTTTTCAAAAGAGGGTGCATGAGAGAGTGTGGCTAGCATGCCTCATATTCCTATTTGTACTTTGCAGTACTAAAATTTCAACATTCAATTCAAGGGACTGAGATGGTCGTATTAACTGGAAGGAAAATGCAAAGAAGATTTATATTCACGGCAATGGCCAAAGGTATATATCTGTTATTCAGTTCTGGCCTCAGGGCTGTGCTTTCAATTAAAATAGACTAGACTCATCAAAACACCATTTCTTTGATTTTCTTCTTCAATCCTGCTTCTTATCTATATCTTTACTTCAAACTATGTAAGTTCAGCTTTTACATAACTGCACACACCGTAGCAATATTCGGCCCAATTCATCAATACATTGAAAATCAAGAGGGAATACTAACGTAAAGTTGCAACTTGGAAGCTTTCCCTTCCATGAACAATGGATTGCATGCTATTAAAAAGTACAGCATCTAAGGAGTGTAATATGAGGCACTATTAAAGCAGAAGTATTTGATAAGTTTCACAAAGGGAGGCTTGCAACTAGAAGTCTAGCCATAGTAATCTTATATCCAATTAGTAAAATGTTGCTGCAGCTAGTCACCAAATGGTTGCAAAGACAGTTACTTCCTTAAGCTTTCGACGATGTAAGATGCATAAAGATCCCTGCAATATAAAATTTACTATTAGGACCAGAGAAGTTGATAGATTACCAGAAGACTTGCTTAAGGGCAGAGAAGATCAATAAACAAGATGCAAAATCTAAAGCAGAACAGAATATTATAGTGTGATCTATAACAAACTCACATGGAATACTTGATGGCTTCAATAGCAGGCTCGGCTGGCAAAAAGTCTTCTACATCAACCTTCTTGTTCTCATTCTTTTTATCTGTTGTTCATATTCAGTGAAGGATAGACAAATATACAGAATTGACATTATCACTAGCATTATTCATAGCCACAAGAAAGACTGTAGAGACAACAATTTGAAAACCACAAAGAATAATGCAGTTAAATCATGTGAGCGGATACAGTCCTCAAAGAAGCGACGGATTTCAGCCAGGCGATGAGGAGGAAGCTGTTTGATGTCTGTGTAGTGGCGGAACTCAGGATCATCAGCACAGACAGCAATAATCTTGTCATCCTTCTCACCCTGCAAAAAGCTTCTCAATATTAAATATGTCTTGACAGGAAAAAGGAACAGGGGAGGAGGTGGGTGGTGGGAAGTTTTAGAATTCTTGGAAGGATTATGTGGCAGTAAATAAGAACATAAAACAACAGTCATTTACTACTTTGCCTTATAATAAACTAGTGATTTGGGACTCAACTCAAATATAAAGAGAAAAGCACAACTAAAAAACAGAAGAAAAACGATTTCAGACAAATAGTAATGCAACACAAGCAAGTCTAACAGAGACACCCATAGTCATTACATAGCGGATTTGCAGTTTCTATTGCCTCAGCACTACATGTAGATATCCTATTGAAGTAAAATAACAGTCAAGGACATGATAAAGAAGTAAGCAGGGGAGGACAAAGCTTTTTACCTGATCAATCATGGGCATTAACCCAATAGCACGAGCACGAAGGAAAGAACCAGGCAGCACAGGCTCCTATAAAGCACACAGCGAAAGAAACAGCTAACCAAATTAGCTGAAAATTGACACACGCTAGACATTATTTTCATCAAGTAAGTCCATGAATCAAACAGAAACTACCTGCATCAGTATCAGGACATCCATGGGATCACTGTCTTCACAAATAGTCCTTGGGATGAAACCATAGTTGTGTGGGTAAACAACCGATGAGTAGAGAATACGATCAACCTAATTTTAAGAGAATATCTTGTTATTTTCTTTGTTTAAAACTTAAAACCAACAAGTACCTAATATATTATAGATATGATGCAGCATTCTGTAGATATTTCATCATGATTACTATTTCAAGCATAAATCAGGACATCTTAACTTAGCTTATAAAAAGGTATATATATGATATAAAAAGAATGCTAAAAAGAATCCGTATATCAATTAGTTCCAATGAAAGATGGCTAATAATTTGAGAAAAATGGTAGTATTTACTTCCAACGAAAGCTGGCTACTATTAAGGAAAGTATTGAATAAATTGACCTCTTCCTCAATTGCAATGAAGAAACAACTAATAACTAATAATAATTGAGAATCTAACGTATATATCCAGTATCACTCGTCAAAAGCGCGAAGTTCATCAGAAAATTGGTTAATTAGTTTTGATTTTCAAATGAAAAAGGAGGAGGAAACTTACTTTTATAAGACCACTGGCCTTGTCGAGCTCGTACTTAACCTTGCTACCTTTTCCGATTTCAACCACCTTCAATCAAGAAACAAGAAAGAAGAAAAATCAAGATTAAGATGCAATTCTTGGAACGGTTTTCCAAAAACAGAAACGATTTCAATCACATCAAAACGATTAAAAGGAAAAGAAACTTACGCAGTTAAAAACTGCTGGAGCTCCAGGTCCTGCGTTGATACAAAAAAAAGCAAAGTTCGAGTAAGAATCTACAATTAATGGAAATCTACTACGGACAAGTGAATTTACTAGTGATACAGATGAAAATGAAAATCATGATACCGATCTCCAGGTCATGCCAAGGATGAGCAGCAACAGATCTTCGAGTCATCGAAGAAAGGATTCTTTCATTGAGCGCAACGCGAGAGAAACTAGCGCTCTTCCCGCTCATTGCTTCTCCGCCATTGTTTGCCATATTTCTCTGAATAGTTCTCAAAAACTTCTTTATCAAACCATAAACAAAAGCAAAAAAGTTCAAAATCATTCTAAGATAATGATGATGAAGAAAACGAAAAGCATAAAAATCAATAGCTTCAAAGTTCAATCAGTGAAACTTACAGAAAAATGAGAGAATCGTGAGGGAAAAAATGCGAAAATGATTTTATTATTTCTTATAGTGAAGCACTTTTATATGTGGAAAGTAGAAACTGATAGAAGAAAGAAAAGAAAAGACCGCTTGTTTGTTACGACCTCTCTCTCTCTCCCCCTCGGGCAACGTTCAGCGGTCGGTCTTCACTCAATATGGACCGTTTGATCAAGTAAAGGTGAAGATCGAATGGATATAAATCCGGAGATGTGTCAGATCTTCATTTTTTCCTTGATAGTAGTTAATCCAGGTGAAAGACGAATCCTTATTTTACACGTGGACTGCTTGGTGGGCGAAGGTATTGTTTATTATTGTGCCCCTGCCCGTGTGTTAATGGAGCTTTTAGAAATGCTAATGACGTACCCTCGAAAAAGAAAAGCTAATGACGTGGATTAATTTTGGGACGTTGATACGGTGCACCTTTTATTTTATTTTTTAATTTTATTTATTTTATTATTTTATTTATGAACAGCTCCTTTTGTCCGAAATAAAATTTGGAAATTTCGATAAGTAAAAGAATAATAATTTTCAACGATAGTCATCTAATTTAAAAGTTCAAATCTTGAAATGAACATGGTAAATTTTATGGAGTCATATAATCATATAGTATATAGTATAGTATAGCAGTAATATAATTTTTCTCACGGACGCTTACCGGGGTTTATCTTGCCTAAACCTAACGCATCAATTGCTCATGTGCTTCTTCTTTTTCTCTTTTCCACGACCTTTTGATCTGAGTGAGTGGCTACCAAGTTTCTAAGATTAGGTATATTCTCTTGTCAATATGCAGTTTTAACAGAAAAAATGAGGGGATATCCAATGGGAATTTTAACATTCGAAGATCTGGTTCGTTTGGCTTTTCTTATTGCTGCAAGTTGATAAATGATTATTTGCGTTTGAGGAAAATGGGAAATTGGGAATCACACGTTCATATTCACATTTCCACCACCAAGCCAAAACTTGCAATTCTATCCCTTGTAGCCAAAAAACAGACAGTCAAATTTTCTTCACTAGTTAACATGGTTTGTTAAAAGGATCATGATCACAATTGGTTACTAGTCCTTTTCTTGAGTCTTTTCTTTCTTTGTTGTGGTTAAATAACAGATTGGTTTTAAATTCATCCAAGTTGTTTGTTTAATTGGTGAGTGCACCGTACCTGGATCGTGAAATATTGGATTCAAGTCTCACGGGATGTGAGTTTAATTTTTTTTGTTTGTTTGTTTGGTTGGTTAGTAAGTTATTTAAGGTAATTTCTTAGTTTGGATTGGATTCTCATTTATATGTTTCAACATATAGAGATTATTTTGATTGTAATGAGATTTCACTTATACCACTTAAAAGAAACATTAACAATGAATATCACTGAAGTATATCACATTTTTATGTTTAAGTAATGGTACACTTAAGTCTTACTAGTATTTACTTCCACGTGCGTCGCACGTGATACTCGTATTTAAATTAAATGAAAATTAAAATAATGATTGAAATTAATTATATATGTAGAGTTGTCAAATCTAAGCCGAACCCGATAACTCGTCCAATCCGACATAATCCGATTTGATAAAAAAAGTAAACGACCCAGACCCAACCTATTCAGACACGACAAACTGTATATGCAGTTTGCTAAACTTCACCAGTGGTGGATGGTAAAATAAAATCGAATAATAAATATATTAAATAAAATTAAGAATTAAACATTAAAAAATTATGCTTTTTTGGTGCAAAAAAAAAAAAATTTTAACGCTGACCAAATTGAGTTGAATTTAAACCTGAAAAATCCAAAACCCGGATGATCCGGAACCCGATTGACCCTAGGTCAAAACTCGAATCCGCCTAATCCAATTAGACCTAGTAAACCTGAACCTAGATGAGTCGAAACCCGAATGACTCGAGAAAATTACCTGATTCATTTGACTTAGAACCATATTTAACCTACCAATACACGCTACAAAAATAGAAAAACAAAGTGAATCACAATAATTAGATTTTAAATAAATTTTTAACTTAATTTGTTAAAAAAATTTGAATAGTGAATGATTAGCCAATTTATTTTAACTTTTAAACTTGATAATAATACTTTTATCAGCTCATATTATAATTGAAATGGATCCATAACTACCAAAAAAATCTCCAATATTTTAAAAGTAAAATGGTAAAAATAAAATATTTATTAAAAATATTCAATTTAATCGAATAAAAATAGAGTTTTTAGTAGAATAATTGTAAAAGTTTATTTCTAAAAAATTTGTAAAATAATATATTTTAAAAATTCTAATATGTCTAAGTTTTTTTAATTAAAATAGTAAAATGATAACAACAAAATAGTTATAAAGATATTAGATTTAATTAAATAAAAATAGAGTTTTTTTACAGAAAAATAAAAATAGAGTTTTTAGTTGAGTAAAACTATAAAAGTATATTTAAAATTTTCTAATACATCTAAGTTTTTTTAATTAAAATAGTAAAATGGTAAAAATGATATAGTTATAAGAATGTGAGATTTTTTTTTAATTATACAGCAAGCAATATATCAAGCAAAAAATCAATTATAAGTCAAATAAAATAATTGCACATTAGGGAAATAATAAATTTTAATCATAATACATTATTATAAACTATCAAATAGTAAGATGTCAATCATAATAACTTTTTAAATTAGAATGGTAAAATAAAATAATTATAAAATATTGAATTTTTTGAGATAATAAAATATTGAATTTATTTAAATGAAAATAGTGTTTTTAGTAGAATAAAACTGTATATTTTGAAAACAAAAATAGTAAAAAAATAAAGCAATTATAAAGATATTAGATTTAATTGAATAAAAATAGAGTTTTTAGTAGAATAAAACTATAATAGTTAAGTAATGGCATTTAAGAAATATGTTTGAATAATAAGGGTCTAATGGTCGATTCAATTAGAAAAATAAGGGTATAATAGTCAATTCAAAAATTTCTTATAACTCGTACTTTTATATATAGTATAGATAAGTTCAAGATGAATCCCTAATACCTTTTAGACCTGAAACATGAAAAATTAAACTCTTTTACTTTTGGGACACTTTCTTTTTCTTTTTTTAAATAGATTCACTAGTACCTAATAACAATATTAAATTCCGAGTAATATGAAGTGAAGGAGAAAAACTCTTCCAATGCCTCGAATTTGAAGTCTTATACGACATCGAACTCACTCTATTATTATTATTATACAATAATTACAATAATAGACGATAAAAATTGAAAAAGAAATTTCGCACATTAAAGTTATTGTTTATTTCACATTGTTTTTTGTTTCCTTTTGTTTCTCATCTGGTATTCAAAGTTTTGTTTTGACTAATCCAAATTCGACCTATGTCATGCATCTGAGTTTTGTGGGTAAGTCTACCAACAGAAACGTCTATGTACGCAAAGTCTTTTTATCTCACTTTGTAGTTAATTGTTTCCAACCTTCTTTCATTTTTTTTCATCATGTATCTAAAGTTTTGCTTTATTAATCCGGATTCAAATCAAGTCGTTCTCGCTCATGTAGGTATGATGGATGAGTCTACAGACGGCAACTGCGTGCGCAATATACTCTGGTCTTTCCATTCCATGTGCATTGGCCCATGAAACATCAGCCGAAATGTCCCTCCTTCTCAGCAGAAGTTTCCAAGTTCTATTCGAACGGCCCGATGAATCAGGCCACAAGGCCCACATACCAACTACAATAAATTTACAAGAAACATCGCCTTATCCGTCCATAAAACGAGAACTCCTTATAAACGCCGTTATTATTTTATTTGCACGGTCCACCGTTACCTCTTTCGTCTTTCCTCTCTGCAAAAAGAAATCGAAAACAGGGAGAATCAATAAACCTCACTGAAAAGCTAAATCTGAGGCGGTGCGCATTCTTCTTCCCTGCCTTATTTCAACTCGAAGCCCTAACAACCGCAACTCCCAAAGTTTACCGGTAACTACTACCAGTAGTTATTTTCTTTCTCTTTTTGCCTTTATGGAGGGATCGGAAATCGACGGAGGTGCGGTGGCGAAATGGAAGAGCGATTTCTCGAGGACATTTCAGTATTATCTCGATAGGTCAACGCCGCATACGATGCAAAGGTGGCTAGGGACGTTGGCGGTGGCGATGATCTACGTTTTACGGGTTTACTATGTGCAAGGGTTTTACGTGATTTCGTATGGTCTAGGGATTTACATATTGAATCTCTTGATCGGATTTCTATCTCCCAAAGTTGACCCTGAGCTTGAAGCGTTGGATGGGGCTTCGTTGCCTACTAAAGGTTCTGATGACTTCAAGCCTTTTATTCGCCGTTTACCTGAATTCAAGTTCTGGTAATTCCTTATACTTTAAATTTAAATTAATTACTTTATCACTTCCTAATTAATGTTTAATGGCCTAAACCTGGTTTACTTATTGTTAGCCTCTTTGTTTGCTCTTACATTAGCAGCTTATCATTTTTAACTTGCTCTTTAGTAGTACTGCATAATGAAACTGACATTCTTGGAGAGTTCTTGATGTCCAAGAATCAAGAACCGATAACTTTTGGGTAGTTTGGTTTCTGATTCTGGATTCTTCTTATTAATGTAGCAGTTTGTATTAGAATTTGGTAATTTTGAATGTTTGATGTTTCAGTTTTTCAGTTTATGGTGAAAGGTATGATGGTTTTATAAGTTTCCGGTTCTGTAATTTCTTTCCTTGAACATCATTTTGAAGGATATTATTTGTTGCTGGTCTCAGGTATGCCATAACAAAGGCTTTTGTGGTTGCATTTCTATTGACCTTCTTCTCTGTGTTGGATGTACCTGTTTTCTGGCCGATCCTATTGTGCTACTGGATTTTTCTGTTTTTCCTCACAATGAAACGCCAAATCCTTCACATGATCAAATACAGATATATCCCCTTCGATTTCGGAAAACAGGTATTAGATCAGTAGCTTTAATAAGTATCTTTGCTTTTTGTTGTTCAGTTCTTGTTGATCTTGCAGTTAAGGAGATTTCTTCCCTTGTTCTTAGAACTTACAAATGTGATGTCTGTTCCTTTTGACAGAGGTATGGTGGTAAGAAGTCTGCAAGCAGTAGTGGTATGCGAAGTGACTGATAGGTGATTGTGAACTGAAAAGTGAGAAACTTGGATGATGAACTCGTGTTTTTGCTTTCTAGGTATGCCAGATCGAAAGACCATGTCAGTTTTAGCAACTCTTTCAATAGAATGTTGATATATGTAGTGAATCGCTTTTACCATTTCGTGTGGTTATACTAGGTGGATATATGAATATACCCAAGATGATTTTTAGTTTGGGGTTGTCTTGTATTTTGTTTACCACTGTTAACCGTACTGATTACTGAATAGCTATGGAGGCTATGTTCCCATTTCACAGTCGCACTTTTTTCCTGCTGTTCTACCATCCATGCTTACCTCTCTCTGTTTCTCACTATCATCTTAGGGATTTTCTGTTGGACATGTTATTTTAACCTTGTCAAGGAGGAATCATGAAATATATCATTAGAAGTATATAATAACCGATCATTTAGATGCGGACTGCATTTCAATTTTTGATACAAGTCAAAATATGCTTCTTTCTACAACAATATTATAACCGATCCTTGCAATATACCATCTCTTGAAGCAATAGAAACTCCTATTCAGAAAAAAACAGTATCTATTGCAATTGATTTGAAGAAAAGCATAGTCCACCTCCGCGTATTAGGCAAACTGATGATTACCGGAGCTCTTCCTATATATTCCCATAAACTTGGCGACAAACTCTGAAAAGAGAAGGAAATCGCATAAATTTGGGAATATAGAAGGGTCAGAAGAAATGATAATTTCGAACCTCAGTGTTGCCATCTTACCTTCTAATTTCAACAAAGCACTTGTTCCTGTTGGTAACCTCTTGTCCTGAAACAATAAACCAGAGCCAGAGTTACTCTTGCCTGTCTGCAAAACCATATAGAAACGGGGAGAGGACAGAACTTACGTAATAAGCATGCCAATAATAAAGTTCGCGTTTTAAACCAGCATCAACGTGCTTCAGAAAGTGTTCTATCAGCTTCTACATGTTGGAAAAAAACGATTAATATATCAAAAAGATGGGATTTTTTGGAACTTCTTTAGTTAAATGGTTTCGAGGTTTCAAATTTATCACCTGGAGAATCAGTTTAGGATGAACAAAATCCACAAGAAGCTTTTGAAGCTTTGGCCGGACAAAATATAAACTGAACCACAAAATCATTTATGAAGACTGTTACTTCTGTTTTTCCTTCAAGCAAAAGAAAATTTCCCATCATCTTTGATCTTAAAGTGGGAAATAGAAGACTAACCGTTTCTGTGATGGATCAGCCAGGATTTCTGTAGCAATTTCTGTCAAGACCTCTTCCCATCCAAAAGGAATTGGTTGGTCATCAGCAAAAGGATAGCTGCATTGGCAGAGTTCATGAGCCATTATAAGTTCATTGAGAATGTATGGAAATTTGCTTCAACTCCTTACCTGTGTGATTTGCAGGCTTCAAGAGCCATGATTGCTTTCCTCAGGTTTTGCTTAGATTTGGCAGCAATCTTAGCAGCAAAGTTCATGGACAGATCAAATTCCTCTTTCCTTGCAATCTGAATAAGTACCTCCATGATCTGTGCAATTGGCAGTCGAAATGGTAACATGATTAGATGTGCATCATTACCATATATATGCATTCAACTAGAAAAGGAATTCAGTAAACACTGCAAAAACTGATAGGGCTACTTACTTCATGAGTCACCGGGGCATCTAATTTAATAGTTTTGCAGCGGTTCTTTACTGATTCTAGGATATCTATGTCATCTTCACAGCAGAGTACGAATTTACAAGAATCCGAATGACAGTCCATGATCCATTTGATCAAGTGGTGGATATTCTCTGGTGCCTTGTCAACTTCATAAAGAACAATAACTGAAACAAGCATGAAATGAAACCTTTATTAGCTTGAAGATTATTGCTTAAACTGTTCAACAGGAAGTTAGCTATTATTCGAGAGAAATGATTCAACCTTTGTAATCTGCTTTGAAATTAAGAGTGCTGACTTCAGGTGGGATTGCATAATTGGTGCTTATTTCCTTGACTAATCCCATTAATGCATACTTAGCATTTGTTTCCAGGTTTACATTCAGCTCCACATGGTGAGCACTTGAAGCAAGTGGAACAGTCACTTGTGTTGGCTTTTTGTCCTGTCAAGAATCAAATACAAGTTTGGCTACAATTACATGGTACCATTAAATTGAAGGCAGAGTAGGAATCATCATCAGACAGTTGAAAACCAGAAGCTATAATGTACCTGAACCGCGAATTGTCTTAATTCGTAAGACACCTGTAGAAAGAAGGAAAAAAACATAAGGCTGGCTTTGAGCTTAGGCATCTACCAAATTTAAAATATGAAAAAAAGGATTTCTGCATAGCCTTATACATACGTTCCAACAAGGGTCACCATATATTTCACGTAGGAAAGCCATTGTTAAAGCTTTTTTCCCAGAACCAGATGGTCCTTTGAACAAAATATTAGGACAATTCTCATCAGAAACCTGAAAGTGCAACCAATATTAAAGGAAGCTGGTAAGAATAAGGAACAAAAGACTACTTTCTGATAAGTGACTTACAAGTTGCTTCAGAAGCTGAGCTTCTTGTTTGTGACAAGTGAATCCATTCAAGGAAGCTGGTTGATATTTATCAGCCCAAAATTGCCTTAGTTTTTCAACAACAAATGCTTTCCCAATAAAAGAGGCCTCATCAAAGGCTTGCCTTTCGGGTGATTTCTTTGAAGTTCTGCAGGATCCTCTCCTCATACAAGCAAACCAGGCATCAGTTTGACCCTTTCGTATATTCGCTACAAACTTCCCTGAGTTTAAACTACTACTCCTCCCACTAGTACTATCACTAAATTTACTACTTTCAATGCTATGATGCTTACTGCTACTCTGTCTGCTTGTTCTTGATAGACCAGCAGCACTTGATGAGGACCCTCGAGCTTTGGGATCAACTTTGCCATTACCTGATCTCATTCGTTGATTTGCAGCAGCAGAATCGTTTTGGGCAAACATTGGTGGCTTTGGCAGACCATTATTAGGCAAGACATTCTTCTGGGTAGCCATGGGCACGCCATCACGAGAAAAGAAGATGTCGCCAGGTGAAATTGACTCTGTGCTTTCAAAAATAGCAGCATTGTATATAGGACTTTTAGAAATCTTTGCATTGGCTACCATTTCATTGATTTCACCAACTGATGGTGGCGCTTTCACATTGGAAACCTCTCTTTGCTTGCGTATCACGTTACTCGAGATTGGCGAAGCTGCCCTTTCATGATTCTTCTGTTGCTCCTTCTCTCTGCCTCTTTGTCTTGGTGCAGTCACGGATCGACGGAAATAGTTAGGATTTTCATTCGTTCTACCAGCGTCAAGAAGCTGTCCGATCGTTGGCCTTTCATCTCTTGTTGGAGTTTTACGACTTTTCTCATGGTTCTTATAAGGAGAGACATGCCTCCGATGTTCTGGCTTTGGCAAGGGGCTAATGTTTCTAACATCATCTGATCTCCTTGTTGTCTTGTAAGGAGACTTGCTGCTGTGTCTTCTTGGAAGAGGACCAGTAGTTCTTGGTGGAGACACTTTTGAAGAATTATGTCTTCGGTTGAGTTTCAAAGGGCTAAGGTTTTTTCTGGGCAAATCCAAATCAAGTTTTTCTGCTTCATGGAGATTTGATGTCCCATTGTTCTTCTGGTTATTATGATCATGCCATGGACTTTCATGCCATTCAGTTTCTGTATCTGATGGCTCATACCCACTCCGCCTTTGCTGAGAAGCTTTGCTACTTCGTGATAAGTTCTCCATTTCTCTGATCTGAATTACTGAATCAAAACTCTTAGCCAAGTTTATGAAAAAAATGTATCCAATGAAGCAATGAAAAAGAATGGTTACTAAATCTAAGGAATCCGATGGTTCCAAAGTGTAATCATCGGTGATGACTAAATCCAGCAATTTCACAACTTCCATACTCTTTCTTTCTTGACTGTAATTACTAAGCTTCTTTCGATGATGCTTTTGTCTCATATTCTTGTTTGTCTCTGTTGTATAATTACCTGCTCAGTTTCCCATTCTTTAAATGCCATTTTAACTTCGAATATAATTTATTCATAAAAGGGTCAAACTAGATAATATTCTTAGGGGATAGATCTTTAGCATCTGCCGAAAATTGTTTGGACATGTTTGAAGTCAGAAACAGGAGGGTTCGGCTTCTTTTGGTTGGATTGTCAATTTTTTTAGCTGAAAAACAAAGTGATGATAACATCAAAACAGTTGTCACCTGGGATTGCAGATGCAAACAAATTAACATTATGCGAACACTTGATGGATCTTTGGATTTCAGAATAAAACAAAATTCAAATGAAATGAAATGATGAATTACTCCTAATTCTCGGATATAAAGCAAGTCGAATGAGGAAGAATCTGAATTCTGAACAAATTACTCTAAGTCCAGTTAGATTATCAATGGAAACTGATTTACATTTAGGCTAAGATGGGCCCGTATGTTTAATGGGACCAGTTAAGGCCCAATTACACCGTTTTAACAGTTTTGGGCGAGTAATTTATAAATTAGGCCTTTGCTTCCACATTGAGACAATCTTGTTGCATGTAAGAATAAGATGTGTATATATATTCAAGAATTTACTTCTATCAATGGATTTACAGTTATACTATTACAATTAGTAAAGTGAAGATGCCAAAAAACTGGGCACATTTGATCACACAGTTTGGAGAGAAGGTTTAGCTTCTAGAGTTGACAACCAGTCTACCAAAGCCTTATTAACAAGCTCTGGAACTTCATCATGGGGGCAGTGCCCTGCTTGTAAGTTTACTAGAGTTGTGTTTGGGTAGAATTCTTTGATTCGGCTGGCCTTTGCAGGGCCTACCCAAGGGTCTAAATCACCCCAAACCAGCAGCAATGGGCAACTTAACTTGCTCAAGAAACTGTCTAGAGTGTACTCAGTTTGATTCAACATGAATCGTGTCATTAACCTGCGAGGAATCAACACGAATCAACAGCTGAATGTAGAAGAAAGACTCGGAAGAGAGACAAGAAACTGCAAACATATAATAGTATCAACATGTTGCACAACTATTAATGTCTATGCTAAATATTGATATATACTCATCTGATTCATATATATGCTAGAGTTTTCATATTAGAAATCAGGGAGCCGATTGACATGCATACCTATAATACACTTCTCCAGCATTTGGATCATCTGCTGGCATTTTTATAGATTCGACAAGATAATCATCCACATTGGAGGTATTGATATACACCTGCATTGGAGAGAAGGTAGTGAATAAGTGACTATCATGAGCATAAAATTTCAAACTAAAGCATGATTTCAAGAACTTCAATGCAGTTCAATGTTAAAAAAGGATGAATAGTCAGAAACATTGCTAAATGTGCACTAAGACTGGTGGCTTAAAGCAACCCACAGAATACTGCCGATGCTATGTCTTAAAATGCATGTAGAGTTTAAGGTAGACATTGAGCTCATGAAAAGAATCTACACCCTCAAAATCCCAGACAAACTTTGTAAAGAAGCCTTGATTAAGTTAGGCTGTAACTGACATACGTTTTTTAGGACAGATTCAATACGGGCAGGTTGCTTTGCTTGCCAGAACAAAACTCCAAGAACTACACGCTGGAAAATTTCTTTCAATGGCTTTAGAATGAATTTCTGCAAGGCTGTTTCCTCTGGTTTGGTGGTTTTAGCCTTTGTGTCTCCAAACTGTCCAGCAGAGTTCAGTAATACGAGTCCAACAACTTGTTCAGCCAATCCCACTGCTGAAACCAAAGCAGTAAACCCTCCAAGACTGAAAATTTACCATGAATAATAGAATTGTTAGTTGGTATGTTGTGTCAGATGAGAACTTACACAAAGATGGTCGAGATTGGCATAATTCAGCACTAAATTGTTTGAAGATATTCAAAACATTGGTACAACTATAGGGAGCAAATCACCTTTTCAGGCCCAAGAAACATGGTGGACTTCTCTTTAACCATAAGTTCCTAACTAGAAACTCAAAGAATGAAAGTAATACCCACTGTAGTAAGCTTTGTTAAAATTGGAGTTTTTAACAATAAAGATCAGATCTTACTATGGAAACTGCAACGATAGCTTCATTTAAGATGCAATTTACTAGGAATCTCTAACAAATATGCGGCTAATTGTTCCAACATCAGAAAAAGCATACTAAGATTCGTTTGTTGAAAGCGGTAAGTCATACTCATTGCAAATTTCGTGTTATCATGTTCATCTGAGCCTGCAGGGACATGTGAGGAGATAAGGGATAAATGTTGCTTATTCTTGGTTGGTACCTGTTTCCAACTAAAACTGCTGGCTCTTTTACAACCTCCTTCAAAAAATCGACGACTTGATCTCTCCATATCATTGCATCATACTCAATAATAGCTTTCTCACTCCAACCAAATCCTAGCAAGTCTATGGCATAAACTTTGTACCTTTTAGCCAATTCAGGAATGTTATACCTGCAAATTTGGAAAAAAAAGAAAGAGTGTTTCAGGAAGATATGGCTTAGAACCTAATATCATAGCAGTATTCAAAATGCACCAGAATGTGATGAGTATTTTCTGCTCTGAGATTTCAATTTTTGAATTCAAAGGCCAATTCAGCATGGATAAATGACTAACCTCCAATGGAAGGCAGAAGCACCAAAACCGTGAATAAGAACAATCGGTAAGCCTTCTCCTTGTACTACATAATGTATTTTCTGACCACGCCATGTCCAGAAATTGTAACCCTCTGGCTTGAATGGTAATCTCTCCACCCCTACAGAAAGACATTGAACTTAAACAAGTTCCATTTATGCACATGCTCGAACCTAAAGCTCAGAATTAGTTACTACCAAACATCACCCAAATGAAATGTTAAGAATAGGAAAAATTTGTTCACAAGAGAATTATCTATATGCAAATATAGGTTAGGTAGAGTCTCAATTTTCAAGCCATATACTATCCTATAGCTATGTGAAGAAACCCTAGTAATGATCCAGCAATAGCTTGGTCCTGACCTAAGACAGAAACTATCAAAAAGTCTCTGCTATATAAGGGTAAACTCTCTCAAAATCTGTCACTATTTAGTATTTACCAATATCATGAATTACCCAGATTAGAGGAAACAATAAAAGGAATTCCAAGTTAAGAAACAACTAAATCATTGAAAGAATGAATGGATAAAGCTGACCTTGAACAGGTTCAGTAGTCAAAGAAGAGCCCATGACTGAGACACCGGAAGCCACAATCCCCTTTGCAAAATTCCTTCTGCTCATCTCACATTTGCTTCCTTTTCAAGTGAACAGCAGACAAACAAAGATGACATTAATCAATTCAAGAATAAGTAAAACACATTCAAGAGGGAAGTAATAAGTTGAAGAATAGAGCTAAAATTTGCTTACTTGGCTGATTATAGATTCTTGAAGGAGCAAGAAACCTTTTAGAGATTGGGTTAACAAACTCTGTTCTAACTGAAGGTGAGACTGCACATGAAGAAGACATTTTACTTCTCTAAGAACAGTTCTTAAACCCCTGAAGAAGAGCAAGACAGAGTGGGAACTTAAATGGGAGTCAAAGAAAGAGAGAAGAATTGGCAAAAAGGGGATATTTTTAAGAGTTGGTTTTAAGTTAACGGTTAAGATTCTATGCCAGCTATGTATGTGGCTGGTGTAAGTTAAGGAGTTGTGGCAAAGTTCAAGCCTTGCACCAGACAATTTAATTTTAGATAATTTTAAAGTTTGGCACCAAACTTAATTGCTTGTTTTTGGCACCAAATTTAATTGCTTGTTTAAATAGTTCGTCTGAAGGAACTTTGCTTGCATTTTAAACCATCTCATGAATGCAAACCAACTTTTCTACCTAAAGTATTTCCAATATTTATAGTATTTGAATTCTTTTAGTAAAATTTAGTAAAGATAGATTTGGTTGTCTTGATTATCTTTCATATGATCAAGTACTAAAACAGAAATAAACCACCCTCAAAAATCAAAGGTAAATTTGAAAATGAATTCCAAATACATAGATATTCTTGCACAAAAGGCCAAGTATAATTTTAGTTTTTTAATTAACACCATCAAGTCTTCTCTGTCTTTGTATATTTTCCAAGAAACTAGAAACCCATAAGGAAAAGAAATTTTTAATACTAAAGATAAAAACTTCACAAGTTTTTACTAAAAATGGTTTGACTCTTCTCGTAATGCTCCATTTCATAAAGCAAAAGGTAAAATTTCAACCGTCTGGACATCTCCATGAGTAGTAGCCCACCACAAAAGTAGCCTCTGCGCTTCTTGGCTTTCATTTTCATTTATTTTCCTTTTCTTCTTCATTGATGTTTACAATGTCGAAGAAGCCATTATATAGACATCTCCCTTTTTTAAACCCTCACTTCAGGATTTCCACCATGAAAGCTGTTTCTTCTAACACTCTCAGATTTTCTTCAATTATCACCAAAAAGACACCAACAGAACCATTTCCAACTAAATTTACTAGAACCCATTTCCTCAAACTTCCTCAAAGGCCTCAAAACGGCACCTTTTTGAGAGCTTCAGCGAATCCCTTTAATAATTCTTTTCTCTCCATTTCTTCTTCTTCATTCAACTCATTCGTTGAATCCAATGCAAACGAAAGGGATTTAGGTTGGCACAAAGCGCCGGAGACTGTTATCGATAATGGCGGAAATGCGGAGGCTTTTGGGAGCAAAGACAGAGTTATAACGGTGGTTCTTCTGGGATGGCTTGGGGCCAAAAAGAAGCATTTAAAGAGATACGTGGAATGGTACAACGCAAGAGGAATCCATGCGGTTACTTTTGTCGTAGAAGTTAAGGAAGTGTTTTGGTTTGATCTGGGTGAAAGGGTTGAACGGCGTATTTCTGAATTAGGGAATGAGTTGGCCAGGTGGGTTTCGGAGAAAGAGGAAGATGGTCGTGAAAGGTGCTTAATTTTCCATACTTTTAGCAACACTGGTTGGATGGTGTAAGTTTTTTTAAGTTAAAAAAGTCCTCTTTTTTTTCCTATGAATAAACAAAAGAAAGAAAATTTGATTGTGGAAAGTAAATTCTGGCATTGTTTTGATTTTGGCAGATATGGTTCACTTCTTCATAGTTTTCAGACAAGAGAGAGGTTGATGGAGAAGATAGGAGGCGTAATCATCGATTCAGGAGCAGGGGACCCTTTTAATCCTAAGGTTTGGTTTTTCCTATTTTGATTCTTTGAGCTTTTGTTATGATGTTTTGGTGTTAAGTAGCTTTTCATTGATGATTACCCAGTGAGCTTTGAAGTTTGAATTCTGAACTAAAGCTTTATGTCATATTATGAGCTTGAGTTCTTTTGCTGATATTACTTAAGATTTGGTCTTTAATATAACAGCATGGATTGATAAGATGTGGTTTTTTGCTGAATTTTGAGAAAGGCTTAGGCACCAATGTGTTATGAACTTATGCTTTGTTTTAGTCAATTGTGAAACTCTTGGATTACCATATTAGCTGTGGAAAGGACATTAGAATGGTATTAGTGGGATATTATGATATTTCTCTCTAAAAGATATATGTACTCTAATATGTGAAGCAGATGTAAAAGTGATGTTCTCTGGATGTTCATATAATAGGGCTTTCAACTTTTGTTATCTATACCTTCTCTCTATTATACCAATTGTGATTTTCACCAGACTGGGAAAAGCTGTGATGATTTACATATTCTCTTCATATTTGCAGGTCTGGGCAGCTGGATTTGCTGCTGCTATGCTTAAGAAGCGCAGCTCTTCAATAAATGGATTGGAAGGTGCAGTAAGGGATTCCAATTTGCAGAAAGAAAAACCTGATATGATTGAAGCTGTGCTGCTAGCTGCACTGGAAAAGTTTTTTGCATTCATTCTAAATATCCCTGATTTGGATCGGTAGGTTCCTTACATGGTTAAATGACCAGGCTTATGCTTTCATGCCTAAATGCTATGCTATTTGCTGTCTCTGAACATGATCAAATATTGTGGTTGTGGTGAATAACTGATTGATGCCAGCTATTCTTGTTTCCTCATTCTGCAGAAAAGTAAGAACGGTCGTTAATGCTACCATGGAGCACCCTCCACCCTGTCCTCAGCTATATCTTTATAGCACAGCAGATAAGGTCATTCCATATGAATCAGTAGAGTCATGCATTGAGCAGATGAGAAAGAAGGGGATAAGAGTATTCTCTTTTAACTTTGGCACATCTCCACACGTTGATCACTATCGGAGTTTTCCCAACTTATATTCATCAGAGCTTCATAATTTTTTGAAGCAATGTTTTGCCACTGCTAAAGCCAATAAACTAACATAAAACCTTCAATTACTTTCATTCATTTGCTATTTCTTCTATTCTGGCATTTCTTTCAAAATGTCTCCTAAATTGATGTTGCATTAGCATCTATTCTATAGATTGTAGTACTGGTAAACTGGCAGCAGAATGCTTGACAGGAAATCCGAAACTTCACTTACCAAGATGTTGCAATGAGATGATATATAGCTGAATACTTGTATAATTGTAGTGATAAGCAATGCAATCGTGCTAAAGCTACAAAATCCTTCTTGTTTTGAATATATTTTGATTCTCAACTGTTTGTAACCCTCTATAGTGGAAGAATATGTATATGTTTCTGGTGGTCTGGAGCAGGCATGTTTCATTGTTTCTTGTATTAATATAGTTTAAGTGGTGGCAATAACTAAAACTTATTCGGCAATTCGGCTGATTTTTTCTCTGTTTTGCATTTAAACCCCTAAAGCTAATGACTTTGAATTATTATTACGGGTAGAGTGGTAGTAACGTATTATTTTCAGGACCAATAAAAGTTAGGCTTAGAAGTACCTGCCGTGAATACCCACGGGGCCACAAGCCCAAACTCCTAAATTGTTCCAAAATTTTCACTTATATTAAATTTAAATTCAACTTTAAGCCCACACCACACAACAAAATTTACTCATAGCTGCTAATGGTAGTTTCAAAGCATGTGTTTGACTGTGAAATCATTGGCTGGTTTCATTTCCAATAAGAGTTCTCGAAATTGAACAATCAATTAATGGCGTCCAGAACAAAGTAGCTAGAGTTAGAGTAGATTTGTTAGATTATTGATAGGTTGGTACCTGAAACCTGAAAGACTCCGACTTACCTACCCTGCTTTGCTAAGTTAAAAAAAACCCCAAGAAAACGATGCAAGTTGTCTAGGTTCGGTGTATTGACGGTACCCATCCCAAACCCAATCCAAGTCAACCCATTACGACTACTACTTCTATTTAATCTGAAACATTTTTCATTTGTTCTCTGATTTTGTTTTTTAACAAGTTAAAAGGATAGAAAAGCAGAAGAAAAAAGGGGCTCTGTCCTGTTTCTCTGTTTTCTCTCTGTTCCAATTGATTATATAGATGACGATATTGGAAGAGAAGAAGAAGGATGAATCAACTTTGGTGGATTCAAAACTATCACCGCCAGATTCATATGGCGCTGTCGTCCTTGGTGGCACCTTTGACCGCTTGCACGACGGCCACCGCCTCTTCCTCAAAGTAACTCTCTCTGTTTCTTCTTATTGCCATTGTTGTTTTACTATATAATTTATCTGAATGTATGAATGAAAGAAAAATTCTGTGTTGGAAATTAGTCAGCTGTGGAGCTGGCCAAGGATCGGATTGTGGTGGGTGTTTGTGATGGTCCCATGTTGATCAAAAAACAGGTGAAGTTTCTAATTTTACATGATGTTGTTGGATTCTTAATGTGGATTGCTTGCTGTAAATAGAAAATGAATAGATAAGACTTTTAATAGATGTAATAATGTTATAGTAATTCTATCTTTTTCCTCTGTGTAGTTTGCTGAATTAATACAACCCATTGAGGAAAGGACGCGAAATGTTGAAAATTACATCAAGGTATGTAAGAAATGGAGGAATAGTGGGTTTTGGGCCATTTGATAATTTGGTTACTATAATCTTTCTTATATATTTGCAGTCTATAAAGCCAAAGCTGGTGGTGCAAGTGGAACCTATTACAGATCCCTATGGACCTTCAATCACTGATGAAAATTTGGAGGCCATTGTTGTCAGGTTTGGTCATTGGCAATATTTCTGAGAAAAGGAAAAGAGAATTTTAATTTAGCTTTTGTCAATGACATTGGTGTACTGATTCTTGCAGTTTTTTCATTTTCATTTTGGGTTTTTGCTTTATTTATATTGGCAATGAATTGATTCCTTAATAATGCTTAGTGGAATCCTTATTTTGCCACACTGGTCTGGTTCTTGACAGCAAGGAGACATTACCAGGTGGAGTATCAGTTAACAAGAAAAGAGCAGAAAGAGGCCTTTCACAACTAAAGGTTTGTTTTTTTTGCTTTTCTGGTTGATTTCCCATCTTAGTTAGTGTAATTTGCTATACTTTAACTTTGAAGTTGAATTGAGAGAATTTTTCTTTAGAATTTCAGAAGTATATAAGGCCATAATATTGTGCACATTTTGCAGATTGAAGTTGTAGATTTGGTTTCTGATGAAGAATCAAGTGGAAGCAAGTTGAGTTCAACAACATTAAGGAAGCTTGAGGCCGAGAAGGCTGAGAAGGCCAAAAACCAACAACAATCTGGCCAGGAACTTGACACCAAACTGATATGACTCTCAATGGCTTGAAGAAAGCTTATCAGATTTCCTTAGTTCCCTTTTTGTCAAACTCCAACAGAAACAAATATGCAGGGACAACCTTACTTTAATTAATACAATACTGATAATTAAGCATTCAAGTTCCTTTTTTGAGATGCATATAATTATGTAAGGAGAGGAAAAATAAGTTGAAAATCTCTTTGATGAATTCTCTTTTTTGTTCTCATTTTCAATAAAACATGAATTTTTTAGTTGTATGAAGAAATTTTTATAAACAGAAGCAATTTGTATTAACAAGTGGTGAAAGAAATGCTAAACGGTTGCGTTTAATGAGTTATAATAATCTCTTATTGCCTATTGGCGGACTGATTGCCTCCTACAAAATCCTACGGCTATCTTCTGATAAACGGGAATTTAAATTCCGTAACTGAATAATCCCGTTCCCTGATCCACTTTAAAAACTCCCTCTCATAACTGTTTCTCTTGCTTTAGCCCCCCAAAAGTTAAGAACTGTTTTTCTCTCGTAATTTGCTTCGATCATTAAACTCGATTTGTAGAGAAAAAACAGAGAAAGAATTCTTGGGAATTTGGGAAGCTTTTGATTACTCAACAAAGCAGGGCTAAGATTTCTACTTGGTTTTCTTGGAACGGCGCTTTCAGGTTTCCTTCTTTACAATCATTTTTTTAATTTGGGTTTTCCTTCGTATATTGTTCTTTGTTTATGCACGCAATCGTTTTTCTGAGTTTTTTCCTGGTTAACAATGGCGGATTTAGATTCTGAAGAGTGAAGACTCATCAGTTTAAGAGAACAGAACAAAGAATTTCTTAGAAATTTATCCATTTAAGGGTTCGTTTCTCTTCTTTTCAAGAAATGGGTTTTTCGTTTTTCTGACGCTTTTTTCACCCTAGAAACAATCTTCAATTTCTCTTCTTGATTGTTTGGCAGGAGGGATCTTTTTTGCAAAATTCTTGCAAAGATGAATGATTTGATGACAAAGTCGTTCTTAAGTTATGTGGAACTGAAGAAACAGGCAGAGAAAGATGTAGCAGAAGAGGATCTTGATATGGAAAAAGGCCAAACCCAACTAAACCCCATAGATGAACAGAACCTGTCTCAGTTCTTTCAAGAAGTGGCTTCAATCAAGATCACAATGGAAGAGATTACCAATCTCGTCTTTGATCTTCAAACCCTAAATGAAGAGACTAAATCCACCCACAGCGCCAAAGTTCTTCGAGGGTTAAGAGACAGAATGGAGGCAGATGCAGTTTCCATCCTTAGAAAAGCAAAGATTGTCAAAGCAAGGCTTGAATCCCTCGATAAATCAAACATAACCAATAGGAGAATATCAGAAGCATATAAAGAAGGAACTTGTGTTGATCGAACCAGGATTTTGATCACCAATGGCCTGAGAGTTAAGCTTAGGGAAATGATGAATGAGTTCCAGGGCTTAAGGGAAAAGATTTTATCAGATCATAAGGAAGATCTCAAGAGAAGATACTACAATGCCACAGGAGAGTTTCCAACTGAAGAAGTGATTGAAAAAATGGTTTCAGGCAGTGGAGATAAAGTTCAATTATTTGCAGAGAAAGTGGGAATGGATTTGAGGAGCAAGGAAAGGCATGAGGCTGTGAGAGATCTTCAGAGAAGTTTGCAAAGGCTGCATCAAGTGTTCCTTGACA
Source organism: Corchorus capsularis (assembly GCA_001974805.1). Classification (NCBI taxonomy): domain Eukaryota; kingdom Viridiplantae; phylum Streptophyta; class Magnoliopsida; order Malvales; family Malvaceae; genus Corchorus; species Corchorus capsularis. Next base: position 98,722 of record AWWV01014439.1, read on the forward strand.
TGGCTGTTCTTGTTGAGACACAAGGGGAAAAGATTGATGATATTGAAGAAAATGTGGCCAATGCAGGTGAATTTATCAGTGGTGGAACCAATAGTCTTTACTATGCAAATCAAATGAAGAAGAAGAAGAAAGCCTGGGTTTATTGGGTTTGGGGTGTTGGGTTGATTATACTTCTGGTTTGCATCATTTCCATGTTAACTTCTTGAGAAGCACAAAATCTGGCATAGTTTTGGGTATATTTCACAGTGGATTTCTTGCTGTTGAGGGGCTTCTAGGCCTGCAAATTCGTTCATTAAGTGTCTTGTGTTCTAGTTTCAGTAGTTAATGAAGTGACTGATACAATATGTTTTAGTTCTTTTGTTGGACATCAATGTCCATGGCATGGATAATTAGCAATAGTTTCTGAATACTTCATTTTGTAATTCATGTGTTCCAATTATTTGAATGAAGTTTCTGATTTCATTTGCAAATTATGTGAGAGCTTGATAAAATATCAGATGGGGACCACCAAAAATATCACTAAGACTAGTGAAATGTAAGCATATTCCTATTGAGCTAGTGACCAACAACCTTATCCATACTAAATTTTATGTGTAATAAAAAGAACCATTGTAAAGGCCCTTCTTCTATATCAGCATATGCTCCATCTATAAGCAAACGGAGAAAGAAAGAAAGAAAGAAAGAAACAGAGAAAAACAGAGAGTTTATTCAGTTTAATGGCAAACAAGAATAATTGGTCATTGAAGAAAGTGGTAGGGAAGGAAAGCAAATGGCCATGGAAGTTCTCAGCTTCAGCTTTCAAGTGGAAGCGCAATGATTTTCAGATGAAGATAGTTGATAATTTGGTATTCAGGGTTCTTTATGTTGTGGAAGCCATTGTTCTTGTCTCCACTCTCTGTTTCTTCTATCTATGCTGTGGCTGCCACATTTGATCCTCATCTTCATTCTCTCTCTCTCTCTCTTTTCCCTGTGTAATTCATTCATTCTTTTCTTTTCTTTGCTTCTCTTTTTCTTTTTTCTACTGATTGTTTTCTTTTCTTCCACTTATAGCATACTCAGGTTTTGTATTTTTTCTTTTTCTTGAGATATATGGGAATAGAATAGAGGATGAATATTGTAAGTAACTTGTAAACATAATATATGATACACAATTTTTTTTATATATGGGAATAGAATAGAGGATGTAATAAAAATGATAATTTGTTTTAATACAGTAGTTTATTTTCATTCTTGCAATTATGCAATTTTTTCCCATATATAACTTTGAAGTTTGATGTGAAAAATGTCTGATTTCCCAGGAGAGATATTAGGAAACTAATAACTTTGAACTTTGCACAATGATTTCTCTTTATATTAGAACTGTCATATCTTCTCCATTAAATGAAATGTGCACGCAAGGAAAGAGTAGAAACTTGTAAAGGCCGACTAAAGCCGGCATTTGGGCCACTTCAAACACCCACAAGTTGAGTTCTGTGTTAACGAGATATTGGACAGTGGCCCTTTGTAAAATGGAACATGGCCATGGGGTTGTCTCCTATCCTATGACTGAAATTTTGGCTTATAATTATGATTTAAACATGTGTTTCTGTCAAGTTCAATTCTAAGAACTTCATGGCAATTTTGGTTTCTGCTTTGCAGCACAAGTCAATATGTTTTACTACAATTTAAATTACATGCACAAGTCAATACTTTATTAATCTTTATCAATAAAGTAAAAACCATCTGATACAGCCACAGAATTTGTTTATTTCTGTTCTGCTTTAAACATAATGCTTATTCATAAACATAAAAAAGTTTATTATTAATATTCAACTGTAACCATCTTTTGAGCTTTCTCCTCCTTCAACTGATTTGCACCCGACTTGTCTGTCACTTGTGGCCGCCTGCAAGACATAATATGGATTTGGTATGCATGCAAATTAGAGAAGATTTGTTCACTTTGGAAGCAATGGGAAATCAGATTTTGTAAAACCTTAAACTAAATATAAACCATCAATATTCACTTGGCTCGATTGTTGACTAGAGGAGTCTCTCTTGAAATTCCACCACGAACAGCGACCGCTTCTTAGGTGCTTGAATTCCCACGGAACAAAAATCTTTGCGCCCAAACATGGTTCTGAACAAGCGGTTCCCCATAATGAACACAAAGAATTTCATGAAATTGGTAAGATTTTCCATCTCTCTTGCTATCTTTTCTCTCCCTGCTGGTTTCTAACAAATTACAATGTTGAATTGCTTGGCTGTTCAACACCTTGAGTGAGTGTATATATATAGGTTTCAAGATAAAGAATCACAAATTCTAAATTAACATTGCATATACAATGTATCATCATAAACAGAAAAAACTCGGATTATTGCAAATCATATGAATAGCTTCTTGAATCTCTTTAATTCCATAACTGCTATCAAATTTCTATCTTAAGCACAAACAAGGCAGGATTATTATCCAGAATTAGCCATTGTAAATTCTACATTATTCTATATTTGGGTGCACTTGGGGAACAAGAAATTACAATATTGTTAACAAATTTTGAATTGTTTTTGGTTGATGCATGCATGGATTTGGTAACCAGTTCCTTAAAAGGAATTTACTTGTTTCCTATTCATGTTTTTTCAAATGTACATTGCATCTTTTGATTATGAAAATTCGAAATGTGGCCTTGAGATACAAATATACGCTTTATTTGGAAAGGAAACTGGATGAGATATACGCCTGTTTTCCACTTAACTAATCATGCATTTCATGCAAACTAAACGAGACTCAATCTTTTACATCTTTAAGATCAAGGAACTTATTTGTGCCGGATCATTATTAGAATGAAGTTTCTGATTTCATTTGCAAATGTGAGAGCTTGATAAAATATCAGATGGGGACCACCAAAAATATCACCAAGACTAGTGAAATGTAAGCATATTCCTATTTTGAGCTATAGTGACCAACAACCTTATCCATACTAAATTTTATGTGTAATAAAAGGAACAACCATTGTTTAGCTTCTAGCAACAGATAAATGGCTTTAATCTCCCTGTCTCCATTAAATCCCTCGCAGACACTCTCTCTGCTTGAACGATGTTCGAAAATGGAGGAACTCAAGCAGATTCATGCACATATGTTCAAAACAGGCCTTATAAACGACACCGTCTTGGTAAGCAAAATCCTTACTTTTTGTGTTTCTCCTAAGAATGGTAGTAATCTAGAATATGCCCAGATGGTTTTTGACAGAGCAAACAAACCCAATGCTTTTATTTTCAACACCATGATTAAAGGGTACTCAAATAACAATGAACCAGAAAAGGCCCTTCTTCTATATCAGCATATGCTCCATCTTTCAGTTCCTCACAATTCCTACACTTTCCCATTTTTGCTTAAAGCCTGCTCCAGTTTGTCAGCCATGGAAGAAGAAACCAAGCAAATTCACACTCATGTCATAAAGTTTGGCTTTGGCTCGGAGGTTTATGCCACAAATTCCTTGCTTCATTTCTATGCCAAGTCAGGTAACATCAGAGCGGCACGTTTGCTCTTTGACCAGGTCCCGGAACGAGACATTGTTTCTTGGAACTCAATGATTGATGGCTATACAAAGTGTGGGAAGATGGAAATTGCTTATGAAGTTTTCAAAGACATGCCTGTGAAAAATGTCATCTCTTGGACAACTATGATTTCTGGGTATGTTGGGGCGGGTATGTACAAGGAAGCTTTGAATTTGTTTCATGAAATGCAGATTGAAGATGTCAAACCTGACAATGTGACCTTGGCTAGCACCCTCTCTGCTTGCTCAAATCTGGGCGCATTGGAACAAGGCAGATGGATTCATGCATACATTGACAAAACAGGAGTCGAGATTGACCCAGTTTTGGGGTGTGCATTTATTGACATGTATTCCAAGTGTGGTGAAATGCAAAAAGCTTTGGAAGTTTTTAGGAAAGTGAAGATAAAAGAAGTCTCTTTATGGACTGCAGTGATTTCTGGGTTTGCAATTCATGGCCGTGGAAGCGAAGCACTTGACTGGTTTGACAGTATGCAAAAGGAAGGAATCAAGCCAAACCATGTCACTTTTACTGCAATTTTGACAGCATGTAGTTATTCTGGACTGGTTGATGAAGGAAAAGCATTGTTTGAGAGCATGGAAAGAGTTCATAAATTGAGCCCAAGAATAGAGCATTATGGATGCATGGTTGACTTACTTGGCCGGGCAGGGTTTCTGAATGAAGCAATGGGATTGATCGAGAAAATGCCTGTAAAACCAAATGCTGTTGTTTGGGGAGCATTGCTCAACGCCTGCCGGATGCATAAAAATGTTGAATTGGGTAAAAAGGTAGGGCAAATCCTGATTGAAGAAGATCCAGACCATGGTGGTCGGTACGTTCACTTGGCAAGCATTCATGCAGCAGCAGGGGAATGGGACCAAGCAGTTGAAGCAAGAAAGAAAATGAAAGAACGAGGAGTTTCCAAACTTCCCGGGTGCAGTTCAATCAGTCTCCATGGGGTTGTCCATGAATTTGTAGCCGGAGGGAAGTCCCACCCACAGACAGCAGAAATTTACAACATGTGGGACAATATTGCAGTAAGACTTAAAAAGGAAGGATACAAACCTGCATTGCAGAATCTACTACTTGATCTTGATGATGAAGCCAAAGAAACGGCAATCAATCAGCATAGTGAGAAACTGGCTATTGCTTTTGGATTACTTAGAACTAAACCAGGGACAACAATCAGAATTATCAAGAATCTTCGGGTATGTGAGGACTGCCACACTGTAACGAAACTTATCTCTAAGATATATGACAGGGAGATTATTATGAGGGATAGAAACAGGTTCCACCATTTCAGGGATGGCAAATGTACATGTGGAGATAAATGGTGAGAAAGAATAGGGACTTTTAATAATTACATCACTAAATTTAGAAAAAAACTTGATATTGCATTGTTAAGAAGTAAGAACCTCTTATTAATAGTTCATGTAGCTGGGAAGCTCTGTAAACAGAAACCAAAATTTTCACTGAAGAAAGACAAAAAGAAGGAAGCCAATGACACTTATTCTTATAAACTTTGGGACTGTACAATCCACGGTTCAGCAGTTCAGGCAATGCTAAGATGTTGTGTAGCTCTCCACGATTGTTTGGGCTCTAGCTGGACCGTTCCAATCTGAGGGGCCATGAATAGAATCAAGCCATTAATAAAAACAAAGCAATTTGGAAAGTAAACAGTAATTCAATGGCAATAATTTAAGGAAGGCCATCTGAGAAAGGCTTCAATCAGCGAGTCTCCCCTCTTTAGAAGTAGAAGAATTTTCAAACCATTTGATATGATTCTTTTGAGTAAATATATATAGTGACTAGTGCCGACTAAACCACTATTAGCAAGCCCAAGAACAATATAAAAAACCTAGCTTCCAACAAGGTATCCAGTTTTTATTGAAGAAAGTATCTAAGTACCTTTGCATTTTCAACACAAACAAAATCTTTGTAACATGCTTCCATCTGCAGATGTGGGTTCCATAAAACAGCATCTGACCAACTGCAAGGGCAAAGCAGATAGATAAGGAAGTTTTGACTCAAACTCCAATAATACAAAGATGTGAGGGTTAAAGTTCCGTACTTTGTATTCTCGATGGATATTACATCACCTAAGCCATTATGAAGGTGAAGCTCCTCAGGAGCATCAAGGTAGATGCAATCTACGAACCCAGGAAAAATTATGGCATCCCTAAGTTTAAAATATAACAGTTAGAAAGTGCAACAACAAAATCTGTTCCATAAGAATCTTTTTTGGGACCAATTCCATAGGAATCTTTAAGAACATATTCTCATATAAGTTGGCATATCAATTTCTTGAGTAGATGAAAATTGCAATTTGATTAAGTTGACAACCTGGTCACTTTTTATTCTATATAATAAAGGAAGATCCTTGGAGTTCTTAATAAGCTCTATCACATCTTCAGTTCAAATTTTGTACTGAAATTAGCCATCAATAATAGTTCTGTGCATTATACACTGACCTTTCTTCCCTACCCTTAATTGGATTCTTAGGATCTGGATCTTTGTTCAAAGTTTTGCAACCTTTCAGACCTTTCACAGATACCCCTGATATAGATGCCTGCAGATGTCCAACATCAGTTTCCAAATAGTTTCGTTCAAGTTTAAAGGCCATGTAACTCAATCAAAATACATAGAATATAGCACTATAATATTACACATGGGTACATGTGTGTTGTGTGTTGTTTTTCTTTCCCCTTGTAAATTTGTCTATTCACATATATCAGGTATCTCCATGCTTAAACCAAAAAAAAAAAAAGAATTTGTTACTTTGGACATGCTCTTCTAACCATGGAATTATAAGTACTTACACGAAAATATGTATGCAGGGCACTGCTGAAAGAAAATGGCTTATTGTCTGTGTTCGTAACTATTAGTTCAGTGGAAATGCTCTTTGTACTTAGAATGACCTGAAAAAACAGAAAGGAACAAACTGCCAATTTGATTAGTAAACAGACTTTGCATGAATCAATAAATCTACTCTGGACTAGTTCAGCACCATTAAATTAACAGTAAATTTGAACATTCATCTTTTAAAGTACCGTTTTGCATCATGCAGAACATCATTGCCTACTAGTGAGTAAACAGTTACTGACCTTATATCTAGCCAGAAAACTGAAATCCCACATCGCACGGCTATAAGGACCATCTTTTAGCTCGAGAGTTACGATAGGATTGCCTTCCACGTTTTCAGACTCGACAAGGGACCAATCCATATTCCTTGCAAACCCATGCTGTGAATCACATATAAGTTGCAACAGTTCAAACAACAATAGAAGATAAAGTAAATGAAACATAAAATAGGAGATTCAATTCTTTCTTTTCTTTTCTAGATGAATTTGTTCAGGTATAAACTAAAGATGATAAGAGTGTTAGTATCACTCAAAATAACTTCTTAGTAGTATGTATTCTCAAAGAGGATAGCAAATTCTCGCCAATGAGCCCATGTTAGATGGCTCATGAGTCACGAGGAACAAAAGGAAAAGATAAACATGAAATGCAGTAAAACTGATAAAACCTAGAGTTTGGCAAATTTTGGAATTTTGAACAACAATCAGAAGAGCATACCTGCTGCATTTTGCCAGGTCCAAACTGAGGGAAACAATGTGGAATACCTCCACTATCCAAATAAGAAACAGAGTCAGTACTATATGCAAACATTTCAATTTATTAGTACTACTATGAACCCCCTTTGTTTTGGTATTGAATTAATTACATTACAAACAATTTACTTCCCCAAAAGACAACCATAATCTACTTTTTGATTAACTAAATTCTAGCAGGTTTAACAAACATTTAATGCTAGCTTCATCCAACTATCCAATGGGTTGTTTTGAAATCGCAGTACTCAAAATTAAAGTAAAGAGAACGGTGCAAAAGTAACCTGATTGGCTTTGTTTTGTCAAATACAGCATCGGGCCGCACAAATAGAAGGTCTCTTCCACTTGGGACTTTCCATGAGGTAATGCAACCTCCAAATAAATAAATCTCAGCTTCACTACAACATCAAAACGAACCCATATCAATAAGAAAATCTCCTTCCCAATTAAAATTAGCAAATTCAAACCCAGAAAAAAGACTTGAAATTTACCTGCCTCCGTCAGAAGTGAGAACAAGTTTGGGTAAATGGCCTTCCCCTTGTGTTGTAATTTTGACCCCTACTGAAACAGCTTCCTTTCTTGAAGCTGCAAAAGCCATGACAGAGTATCTGCGGAAGAATATGGCTCTATCAACCTTAAAGACATCAAAAATTCAATTACAAAAGCAAACTACATTGTTTCACATTGAAAATCACGAAAGAAAAAAGAAGCAAACTAACCGCTTGGTCGGGCGCAGATTAGGAGAGTTTAAGGAACGGACAGAGAATGGCATAGAAACCATCGCCATTTTCTTCGATTCGATGGAAAGCACTAAGCAGAAGGGTCAGCGCCAAATATTGCAGGGGAAATGGATGCAACTGAAAAGCCAACGATCGGCTTAAAGCTCTTTGATCGTTTTTGTCGTTATGGCATGTTCGTAAATATTCGCATATTCTTTCGTTTCGGCTTTCTTTGGGCTGATTTGGGCCAAGTAAGCGACTGTCACTTTCGCCCTTTAATGGGCCAATTAGCGCCTCTCATATTTCTTTGGATTTGGGTTTGTTTTTATTTAATGCAATTAAGATTGTCATAATCATGTTCCTTCAATAATTCATTGCAATTCAAATACTTACATGATATATATAATTTTAAAAAAAAATCAGAACTCAAGCCTCAAACATGAAATCTTTCTTGGAATTTATTACAGTTGGAGTGTCAAACGATTAATTAGAAGTTTATACAATATATTGTCCCTTATAAATTTGGTTTCTCAAGACATTTCCTGCAACTTTTTTGTAGGAGAAGATATATGTGTATAGGCTATATTCACAATTATGTTGAATTTTGACAAACTTGTAATACTTAACATGGTGGCAAATCCTTGGGTGGAGGTAGAATGGTTTGATCAGCTCCAGGTCCATCTTCAACTACAAATGCCATTTTCAATCCCCACCCAGTATGAAGCTCCAAGTGACAATGCATAAACCAAACACCTAATCAAACCAGCCAAAATCAAAATCAAACAACTTGATTATCATAGTAAATTATATTGAATATTAATTATAATGTTGGTACCTGGATTGTCTGCTCTGAAGCGAATGGCGGTCCAACCCCCAGTGGGAACACCAACTGTATTTCTTTCAACAGGATCAACCAAATTGAACTTAGCAGGGTCTTTGACAGGATCAAAATTTCCAATACCCGTTCCGACAACAAAGAAGTTATAGCCATGGAGATGGAATGGGTGTGACTCAACTGTTAGAAGATTGGTGTCTTGTAGCACTAACTCAACTGTAGAATTGAAAGCAATTTTACTAAGCCTTGTTCCATGTCTAGTGCCTAAATTGGCTGTAAGGGGTGCACCAGTATAGTTAAATGGCGTGGGAGGTTTGTCAGGGAAATCAGTCCTGAAAACTCCTTTTGTCTTGAAATAATGAGCTTGAAGAAGTCCAATTTCAGGCATAACAAAAGAGATATTGTTCAAAGAGGCTAAGAGTTTTGTTCCGTTTATGCAACTTGGGCAAGGATCTTTGCCGAAACCAATTGTATAGAAGAGTTTTCTATCAACTTTGAGGGGAACATTTGCAGGGAACTTGGCAGAGTTTAAGCTTTTCAATTTTTTGTTGTATCCCAAAGCGAAAGTTGTGTCATTTGGAGCTGGCAATTGGGGAAGGGTCGGAAGAACTGTGTTGGGAATTCCTTTGTATTGAAGTATTCCTGTTGCTGTTTTGTTGTCTACAGGAAGTGGAGCATCCATGAAAGGCCTTGCAGCCATGAAATATCTGCCAGGCATTTGGTTGGCTTGAACAAGAACGTTTGTTGTTTGGCCTGGTGCAATCAATATAGCTTGAGTGGTGAATGGTTTAGTATAAACTGCATCAACTTCAACTACTGTCAAGTTGTGACCGGCAATGGCGAAGAAAAGCTCGTCGTTAAGGGCGGCGTTTATGATTCTTAGCAAGTATGTTTTGCCTGATTCAACATCCATTGCAAAAGTATCTGAAAACATAAGAATTGAAAAGTGAGCATTGCAAGTGAAAGAATTTATAAAGGCTTATTAGCCTTTTTGCCCCCTTAATTATGGGCATAAGGACGTTTTGTCCCCTCAACTTCCAAATTCAGAACATTTTACCGCCTAGTGCAAAATGTCCTAAATTAGAAGTTCAGGGGATAAAACGTCCTGATTTAAAGTTTAGGGGACAAAACGTCCTTGGCGCGATAGTTAAGGAGCAAAAAGGCTAATAAGCCAAATTATAAAAGTTCTCCGCTTCTCCTACTCCCCATTATGTGTCTTGAAGATTTGCCTACTATAACTTGAAAATAGGTTATTTAAGTATGCCGTGGCTTGAAATCTTTTCTAGCTAATTAAATTTGCTTACGTTTTTCAGAACATGGAAAAAGAGGTCCCGGCTTCCCGTTAATTGTATGAGCATCTGACATATTTGGTGGCAACCCCATTTTAGTTCCTTGCTTGACAATTTCTTCCACATCGGTATTCCACCATTCCCCTGTGGCATAAAGCCAGTTTCAAATTTTATTTGATAAAAGAACACCAAAATTGGAACTTGTAAAAAAACCATGAATAAGAATTAAGAACCGAACCTAAGATAACAATCTGTTCCATGTTTGGTTGAGGAAATGGATATGGTGTGCCTTGCTTCGGCATGATGACAATTGCACCATAAACTGTAGCCCTTAGCCAAAGAATGTGTGCATGCCACCATAGAGTTCCTCTTTGCCCTGTTACATTGAAGTCATAGCTGTAGCTATTCCCTGTCTGAATTGGACACTGTGTTATATAAGCCGGTCCATCTGCCCAACCATTTCGATATTGCTTCAATCCATGCCTAAAGAGATCACCAAGTAACAAACTTAAGCATTAGAAATTTTGTTTCAATTTTTTTTCCAACATATAGTCATTGGAGTACTGAAATATAATTCCTACCAATGAATGGACATGTTATATTTTGCATGGTTAGTAACATTCACAATAACTCTATCTCCTTCTCTAGCGTAGATTGTAGGCCCTGGAAACCTCCCATTTACAGTCACAATTGGCTTTGCATGGCACAATCTGCTTACATTCTTCACTTGAATCTGTTCAAAAGACATCATAAAAGACATTAATTATGAAACTATGTCAATGAATACTAAATTAATGTGCATTTCTGATTTCACTCACATCAAACTGGTATTGCTTCACAGCAGCTTCTGCTGGAAAGGAAATGAATGCAAGGAACCCGACAAGGAAAAGGGTTATTCTGGAAAAATAGCTGCCCCAGTTAGAGATAGCCATGTCTAGGCAAAAACTTCAAATGAAGTATTTCTTATAAATGATGATGAGACCATGAAGGTGAAAATATGAAGTATTTATATAAATCTAATAAAGCATATATAACTTGCAGCAGTTTGTTGAGAAGGGAATGTTTAACTGATTAGGTAGAAATTGCATAAGGAGTTGTGGTATGTCAAAGCTTGTAAGCAAAATGCTGAAAGAGACTTAAGGGCCATTGACTGGCGTAGAGGCTCAGATTGCTACCCTAAGAAGAATCATATTTCTGAAACTTTGAGGGTATCCTTTAATTTAATTTGGTTGCCCCATTTCCATTTTTCATGGCTTCTCCAATTTGATCTTCATATGATTGAAAGATTTGGGATTGAAAGGTATATACCAACCAAAATTTACAATACTAAGCTTTACCGTTAAGGAAAATGAACAGTTTTAGGACTCTATATTGCTCCAAGGGCACTTTTTTAACATCTTTTATTGGTAAAATCCTTTTGCATGCTCGTTTCTGTTCCATATAAAATGTTTTGGTCATATGTCAATTCTCAATAAAGCATTTCGCTTTAGTAGTCACAAATTAAAGCCCCCTGGAATCCAGCTTTTTACTATGGTCTATCCATTAAAAAAACTTCTAACAATTCAGAAAGGCTTACTTCTAAGCATTTTGTAGCATTTCTTTGTGGTAACATACCCTTATTAAGATACTTTGCAGAGAAACTTTGTCTTGCTTGTGACCAAACCATTTTTTCAATATAGAAAAATGATGATGGAGGAATATCAATCTTAAAGTAAAGAAAATGAGACAATGCCTGCAACTAATAGTACTTTAAGTACTATAAAAACTCTGTTTTGGGAATGATGATCAATTAACGATGAGAGGGATCTGCTATTAGTCGACAAATTTTGTTTTCTGGCCAAGTTCTCCATGGCAAGCAAGAGAAATTTGATGTGTTTTCCCATTTCTGCCTTGTATCTTTCTCTGTTTTTATAAGAAAAGCAGGGGATGACTAGAAATTAACACAAAAACTCTGCGGCAATCAGATTGTAGTACATGTACTCAATACAGATTTTTGTTGGATACTTTGATATATAGCTTAATAGCCAGAAATTGAGAAAGTTGTTCTTAATGCAAACTTTAGTTAATATAAGAAATCTAAGTTTATAATTGAGGAGGATATCAACTTTCTGGTATCTACTTGTCCCAGACCCCGCAATATCTTTTTCTGTTCCCCTCTTTACTTGTCTAGCTTTTTCCTTCCCATTAAATCATTTCTCTTCATGCTTTTTTGCTTTCTGTAATAATTGAAGAGATAAAAGAAAGAACAGGATTTGATAAGTCTGCAACAATCTGCTTAAACCCATGCTTAGCATAATTCACTTTTTTTTTTGCCCTAAATAGCTTGTTTCTTAATTAAGTAACTAAATGCTTCAAATGACAGTAAAAATTCCAACGGGAACTTGACTGAAAACCTTGCCACACCATAATCTAAACCAGAAGCAGATTGAAACGTTGAGGGGTGGCAAAACAAGTGATGAAAAAGTAAGAAAGAAAGAAATTAGACCCACTCGTGTCATAATTTAAGGAAAATTCTGGCGATCAATGCATTTCTCATTTCTCAATGATAAATACGCCAAGGCAAAGCTATAAATTTCTTGTCCTACATAGATAGAATCACCTCCAATATTGGGCCATTGAAGGGGAAAAAATGATGGCCCCTTGGAGGAATCTAGCAGCTTTAGAAATATTTTTTCTACTCATAAAATAATATATTGAAATGGACTCATACAACAATACAACAGAAGTTAGTCCTCTCTTATACCATCCTCATCCATCTTAGGATTTGAACTTGAGTCCGACAAGAATTCTCAAGCTTTAACCATTGCGGTGTCCCCTGGGGACTCTAGGATCGATCCAATATTTATATTATCAACAAGTCTTCGACCCATTTTTGGCCAAACCACCCCCGTGACATAAATCACATGCATGATTATACAACAACCTATTGAAGTGCTTCCACATACCAATTTAAAAAAAGAATGAGGAAGATCTTTCAATCAAAGGGATAATAATCTTTGATCTTCTTTTTTTTTTTCTAAGTTAAAAGGATGTTGAATAGCAACCAAATCAAAACCAAACAGACAAGGAAGAAAAAATGCAGACACGAGGGCACTAGAAATTATATATATAGACAAGAAGATGATTAATGGAGAAATCAAACATTGACATACATAAACAGCCAAAGAACTCTGAGACAAATTAAAAACATAGAATTAGTTAAAGAAAAGATGTCCTTAATCAAGAGCCATAACTTTAAAGAGACAGATTCCAGACATGGGTTTTTGTCGCTTTTCGCATAACATGTTTGTTTTCTTACATCTTTTGTCAAGATTCATGAGCAACAACAAAGATAGTCTAATTGGTATGTAGGAATACTTATAAAATGTTTTAATCTTTCATTATCCTAACTATGTGGACGTATATGTCTTGGGATATGCTTTTTGTAGATAACCTATAAAAACAATCTTCAAATCAAGACGAATAAATTCTCATAGATTAGTAGTGAAAAATTACCTTGCAATTTGTGTTGGATTATTATTATTATTATTATATGTGATCGATGATTACAATTTCCGAAAATTCCTCTACCAATGGACGATGTGCCCATGGCCATAGGGCATTGCCAAGGGGAAGATGGCAGCGACAGAAGGGAATCAGAGTTAGAATTGAGGGAATGGGTGCCTAACCTTATCAAAAGAAATAAAGCCAATCCCTATTCTTTTTTTTACACACAAAATGAGGAGATTCAAGCTCGAGCAGTCCCCTTCATCCAACCAATTCTTAGTCTTTCGCAAAATAAATAAAAAATAAATATGAGAGAATCCATGAGCATGAAAGAGGAGAGCTTAGATAGAGACATGGGATCCACAACGAAACAAAATAGCAAGTTGGGGAGGCAGGCAGGCAAGGCGTGGAAAATGATGATTCTTCTTTGCCATTAACGTGCATGTAACTAATTCTAGTGGTTTATCTCTTAGGTCTCCACTCTAAATGACATGCCTCGTGGGAGTTGTGTACTACTGTTTTTCCCATTAAATTTCCTCAACTTCATCCAAGACAAAAACAATTTTTTTTATTATAAATCTCGATAATCATATTTGGTTCCGATTAATTCAGAGTCGAGTTGTATCGAAGTCTAAATAGGAAGAATCATTGAATCATTGATCTAATATCGGATGAATATTGAATGAATTAATGTTCAGTTTGGTTTTCCTATTTCTAGATTTGATTAATCATTAATATATAATATATAGTAGAAAAAGATAATGAGAAGGGAATATTTGAAGTTGAAGAATGAAGAGGCTGACTCTGGTTTTATTGCAAAGAAATCCTGTGAAAGGGGATAACGTTGTACGCATTTGGGAAATGGTGGTCCACCGAAGGAGAAGAAAATAAAAAAGAAAATGATTCAAGAATGTAACAATCAAAGCCCACTGACCATTGGGAATGGGCTCCGGCACGTGCATCTGTGGACCTTTGCTGGGCTCCTATCTGACCATGCATGGGACCTCCCACCCATTTCTATTTCTTTCTTCACATGTGGGTGTGGCTCCTTTGACCCCCCTACCCAAAATCCACAGACCTGAGCTTCTTTTTTTTTGTTTGGTAAAAGTAAATAAATTCCAAATGGTCCCACCACTATCCACGTATGCCAGGGCTCACCCACCCTCGATGGTGCTGGCGTTGGTTCTCATTTCTCTGGCTCTGGACTGGCCGGGCCAAGCCATTGTCTCCTATCTTAGGGGCCTGGGTCTTTGTTTCAATAAACCAACCACACATTTTCGATTCTTTAATGATTTATCGGAAGATAAATCTGGATAAATTATTTCTGTTTTTAGGATTTTTTTAATTGTTTGTATCTATAGATGTCAATTTGAACTTTTGTTTTTGATCTTGTTACTTTTTTTTTTTTTTGAAAATTGATCATGTTACTTGTATATACATACATATTCAATTTTAAAATTTGAATTTTTACATTATAAAACTACTTTTATATAGAGATAAATATTATAGGTTTAAAAATTTCCATTTTCTTTTGGATAAATCAAAGATTTGGATAAATAATTTTCTATTATTACCTTTGTTGGATTTTGGATCTATAGAAAGAAAAAATCAACTCCTAATAAATGTGAGTAGCTTAAAATCCGTAAGGCTAAGCTAAGTTTAAGATTTGATACTAAATTCTTTTTCTTATCCACTTATGTTTGGATAATACATCAAATCTACTAGACTACTACTACCATATATTTACAATTTTAAATAGTAGTTCTCAATATTCATCAATTTAGCTTAGGGCAAATCTTTGGATAATTCAAGTAAATGTTTTATTAAAAAAAGTATGTTTACTTGGGGATAAGCTTAAATTTTCAAAATTTTAGTTTGGAATGGATAATTCATAATTTGGCACCCATTCTATATTTAACTAAAACTTTTCAAAACATTTTACCTCAAAAAAACTTTTCAAAACATTTTGTTGTTATTAACACTTCACTCTATAGAGTTGGGGTTATTCTTTCAATTAAGGTACATCACCTCTTAACGCATAATAATCATATTTTTAAAACAAGATTTACTTCATTGAATAAATTTTCATTTTTATAATTTGAATTAATATTTATTTTTATTGAAGAAATGAGTTTATTATTATTAGTGGCGGAAATTGTAATTAGATTTGATAGCATTAACAAGGTCTTCCATCAAATACTAAACGGGTGGGGTGGGTAGAAAAAGACGTATCTCCGGACGTTACTTGATTGATTGCCACGTGTCTTCATCAACACGCTTTTAACTTACTAATCCTCAGTCCGAGTGGGAAGACTGTGAAATATCTTCTACCATTAAAATAATTAATCAAAAGATTACTTTTTAACGTACCATGATTAATTAATTAATAAATTAAAACACAACATATTTTTTATTTTTTATTTATATTACGTAAACCTGAAAACCCAAAAAAAAAACCAATAATTACTTTCCTTAAAAAAAAAAAAAACTTTGGATCCGTTTTAAGTGAAAGAGCTTTTGTCCAAAGAGCAGGGAAGAAAGAGAGAGAGCGCTTTGGCTTACTGATCTGGGGAGATAAGTGATGGTACTGGCGGTGGCGGGGATGGAGTTACGCCGGCCCTGATGGTGGTAGTGGTGGTGGTGGCACCGGCGTTAGAATTGACGTGTCCATTTTAGGATTCCCATTTCCCACTAGTAAAAAGAAAAGTTGGCTGGGCTCTTTTAAAAAAATTAAATTCGGTAATTTCTTTCATCCTGATCTGATCTTTTTTTGGTTCTGGTGTTGATTGACCTGTGGGTCCCTAAGAATGTGGGGATGCATCTGAGCTGGTTCATTTCTGGGTTGATTTGAACCGGTTGGCTTAGAGCTGGTTTCCATATATTTTTTTGTCTCCTGAAGTCTTTTGCTTTTTTGGGTTGATGATTCAGGTAAAAAGATTCATTTTTTTTTACACATTTTCTATTTCATTTATTAGTTGCTGATCTTGGGGTCTTCATTCTTTTATGTTTTCATGGTGTTTATTATGATTAAAGTTTCAGTCTTTTGATCTTTGATTTGATAGATGCTTGTAGTTAAGCTGAGATTTGAATAGTGGACAAAACAGAGAAGTTTGGATCTTTCAGTGTTATTATTCTCTAATGGGGTGCGTTATGAATTTGCAGTTGAATATTGATAGATTGGATTTGGTATGCTTATAAAAGATGTCGCTAAAGAGTATTATGCGGGAGTTAAAGGAAATGAAAGATGGGATTGGGAACATATCGAAGAGAGGAGGGGATAATAAGATTTGGCGTAACCGGACTAGATCCCATGTTGCTCCTGATCAAGCAGGGGTGGAATCTGAATCCACAGAACAAAGCCCGTGGGCGAATTTACCACCTGAATTGCTCTTGGATATCATCCAGAGGGTCGAAGAGAGCGAGACGGCTTGGCCTGCTCGAGCTGTTGTTGTCTTTTGTGCTGCAGTTTGTAGGTCTTGGAGGGATATTACTAAGGAGATTGTCAAGACTCCAGAGCAATGTGGAAGGCTGACATTTCCCATCTCATTGAAGCAGGTTATACTCTTTCCCTATTGGAAACCACTGCCATTTTGATCCCTTGAAAATAAGACACTGCATATTTATATTTTAGGTAAACTTTGCACATATATTGGTTGTACACATCTTTGTGAAGAAGCCTGAAATGGATACTGGTCGATAGTTGAACATTTACTCCTCATATTAAGAATGTATGAACAAGTTTCAAAACTTGCTGTTTCTGCAACACTTTCAACAGCAACTTGCACGTTTATGTCCATAAATAAGGGGAGTGGCTATTTTCTTATCATGCCTTCTAAGTATTTGCTTATATGTTCTTTTTTTGCTCATGAACAGCCAGGTCCTCGTGACGCCCCAATCCAATGCTTTATAAGAAGGGACAGAGCAACTTCTACATATCTCTTGTTCTATGGTCTAGTGCCTTGTAAGTCACCTTGCTCTGATGTTCTTACTTACTGTTGTTCATGAATAATTTAAACTTCTGCACCTTCACACTTGTCATTCTTATCTGCAAAAGGTTTCACTCCAATCATTTATTCCCTGTGATTGGATTCATGTAGATTGTGTCAATAAGTAACTTGGCCTTGTCGTCCTTCTCTTGCCTCCCCCCTTTGGTCCTATTGTTTGGTTTCTATGAATAACCTAGATGTCAGTCAGCCAGTCAGTCTATTTCTATTTAGATTGGTTAGCCGGGAAACTTAGTGTAGGATTCCTTTGGTTAGCAACTATGTGACATCGTTGGGGTTACTCGATTTTATAGTTGCTTTTTTTTGACAACCTTTTAGCCAAATAACGTATTCAAAACTTAGAAACCGCACTTAAGGTGTCACTATTATGTAGCTTCCTTCCTTACTGATTGTTATTCACTTCTGTTGCTTCTTTGATTTTCAGCGGAGGGAGAGAATGATAAATTGCTTTTGGCTGCAAGAAAGGTCAGAAGGGCAACATGCACAGACTTTGTCATATCCTTGGTTGCAGATGATTTCTCTAGGGCCAGCAATACATATGTTGGTAAACTAAGGCAAGTCTCTCCATTTGATTTGTTATTTACACTTGTCATTCTCGCTTCACATGAATGATGACACTTACAAAATTATTTTCAGGTCTAATTTCTTGGGTACCAAGTTCACCGTATTTGACAGTCAACCTCCATGTGACTCTATGAGCCCATCAACTATCCGATCAAATCGTAGGTTCCACTCTAAGCAGGTGTCTCCAAGATTGCCTGCATGCAACTACAGCATAGGCACCATTACCTATGAGCTCAATGTTCTACGAACAAGAGGACCAAGGAGAATGCACTGCATTTTGCACTCAATTCCTGTCTCTGCTATTCAGGAAGGAGGCACTGCCCCAACACCATCGGCATTCCCACAATCTTTTGATGAGCAACTTTCCCCCTTACCCAGTTCAAAAGGAAAGGAACCGGCAACTGGCACCAGCTCCCCAAGCCTCCCAGCCACACCAGTATTCTCCCCAGGCGCAGGAGAGCCATTAATCCTTAAAAACAAGGCTCCTAGATGGCATGAACAGTTACAGTGCTGGTGCCTGAACTTCAAGGGGCGTGTGACTGTGGCCTCAGTTAAGAATTTTCAGCTCGTTGCAGCTGTTGAACCATCACACAATATATCACCCGAAGAGCAAGAGAAGGTAACCTTACAGTTTGGAAAAATTGGCAAAGACATCTTCACTATGGATTATCGATACCCTCTATCTGCTTTCCAAGCCTTTGCAATCTGCCTAAGCAGCTTTGACACCAAACCGGCTTGTGAATGATCACCACTGTTTGGAGATCCACATGATTGATGTTGCCATATTATTACCCTTCTTTGCGTTCAGGCCTTCGCCATCTATCAAAGCAGCTTTAGCCCAAACTGGCCTGTGAATGATAGCTTGTTGGTAGGAGATATGCTTCTTTCTCCTGTAGCATGCTTCCCTGTAATTTACCTAGTATTTATGCTCTAATGGAAGCTTTTGTATACAGCCTTTCATGGCTGATTCTTAGCTGTTCAATGCATGGCTTTTCTGACCATGCCATCTGATCTGACTTTGTATGTTATTGGATCATCTTGGAATCAAATCTAAATTAACAGCAAATTGCCTATATATATAGGTGTATTTTTATTTCCCTTATCAAGCATGCACGCACGGAACAAACTCAAAAACAAAGGGCTGGATTGAATTTTTAAATAAACTAGAGTTCCTGTTCCTCGCGCTTGAACGGCATTGTTCCCTTTTTTTCAAACTCGTGTTCTGCTTAGAAATTTGATGGGGACAAACAAGCTCCACCTGTTTCACTTTCAAGGATCAGGTGCTGAAGCCAAATGCTACGCGGTAAATCACTTTCCCTTGATTGATGCAAAATGAAATTCATTTTAGTTACTTCAAAAGGAAGCATTGGGATCTAAAAGGCCAAGTTTTTCCAAGATACGGAAAAGAAAAGGAGGAATATTGAAAGAATAAAACTATTTATCTTCGGTGCAGAAAAGAAAAATTATGCTTGGCACTTCTTTATGTGACAAACTTCGGTCGCACCAATTTGATTGCTTTAGCATCTGTCTTGTTCAAAATTCGGCTCTCATTACTCATGCAAGTAAAAAGGCTGATGCCAGCTTTTACTTTGCAATAATTTCCCTCAACTTAAAAGCATCTTCCCGGTAGAAAGCCACACCTGAAGGGAAAAAGAACCAAGGCCTTCTGCAAGTTGTAAGATCCGCAGTAACAACATAGATGTATGACCTGAAAATCCATTTCGGTGGTATACAATCAGCTTCCATGGGTCAATGAATCTTACTAGAACCCTAGATTTCTGCATGATTTGCATCTCAAGTCATGAAATACTATCAAAAACGTCCTTTTTAGAATTAATAGGGCAGCTTTTATCATAGTGTTTCCAGTGAGTTCATCAGTTTGGGAATATGCAGTTACAACTTGGATTCTATATCACAACTTCAATAGTTCAAATGGTAATAAGATTTCAAGGCAGCCTGATCAGACCAGTCCAGAACATGAGCAATTGTCTTCTTTTTCATTGGAGGTAATAATACAGGAACAAGGACAAGATAATTGGTTGCAAAATTCCATATATTACTCGCCTGTTGTCGAATAATTGAATGCCACAATGGCCAAACACATTAGAGAATGAAAAACAAAATCAGAAAAGAGCCTAATTAAAAGAAATGTCATCCATACTAGTTTATAAATCATCTGCTCAGCACAAGCACAAGGGAGTGAATACTGACAATATCAACTCTTTCTTCCTATCAATGTTGATAGATACAGAATCAACATCATGTTGTAGATGTACATTCCTATGAGATGCCCTTAGTTCTCACAAGAAAGAAATAGTTGCTTTCAGCAACATGCTTAGTTCTTTTCAATTAAGGACAAGATTCTACATTTCACATTCAGTTCTCTTCAATCAGAGACAATATTCCACATTTGACATTGCACGTCCTTTTCTCCCCCAAACCAGCTATTAGGTTGCATTTATTATCTCACAGTGGAGTATGTAATGAATTCCATCGAGGTAAATTGGAATGGTTGGTGCGGAATAGGATTCCTGCAATATAGCATTTAAACAACAAAAAGATTTAAATTAGAATATCGGCAATTCAAAAAAACGGATGCACAAACATGTATAAGGATCTACGGTACACACGGTCGAGGCCCATAAACTTTGATCTGGCGAACATGAGTATCCCTCCCATTAAGATGATTTGACAAAACCGCGATTTGCAGCATAAAGGTATTGACAAAAGTTTCACTGCAAGACATTTCAATTAACCTTATGTCAGTATACAAAATGAATCTCAGTATGCCGCATCTAGAGTGTGATTTTCCTCAATAATTAGCTAATGTAACATGTAAGCACTATCGGTTTCACTAACAGCTGTATAGCAATATAGAACTAGGTACTAACTAACAACATCTTCATCATAACTTAAGAAGCAAGAATACGAAACTCTGATACATCTCTGTTTGATTTGGTCTATACAATGGCTTTGATGTCACTCAACATAAACAAAAAAACAAATGAAAGTCAGTACATTGAATAGGAATTTGTTGATCATCATATTTGAGGTTGCAATTTATGATAAATCACCCTAAAAAGGAAATATTTTGAATGATTACTAGGAACCTAAACCATTATGTAGCAAAGAAGAATTTCAAAACATTTTCTCTAAAGAAATGGATTAGTCTCTTAATCTTCTGATAATGAACTGAAGTCAGTCAACAATGATCATTATTAAAAAATGGCACAAAGAAACAAAATCAATTGAAATACTTCATAATAAAACCAAGAGCAAAAAGAGTTGCAGCCAAATACTCTAAAATTCTGTCACTCACCGAGGATCATTCCCGGATAATGATAGATAAACCCAACCAGTAGGCTTCACAAGTTCCACAGTTTTAATCTCCTATACAAAACATTCACATAGAAATCAACCAACATGGGGAAAATCCACATTTCTAAATGAAAACTGAAGATTAAAAGTTATACCTTCAAGTTATGGAAGCCATCACCAGCTCGAATAGAAATCTTACTTGGTGTATAGCTCTCATCAAGCTTGAAATCCACATAAAGTACAACTAACTTTAAAAAACCAATAAAAAAACAAAATTCCACAAATTGTCACAAACCCATCATCGGAAAGCAATAAAAACGAAGAATTTGTAACAAAGAAATAACTAAAAAGCAAACTTTTGACATACTTGCAACTTAACCTTCTTCTGAAACTGAATGTTAACTAAATGAGGCTGGGCTCCATCTGATCTGAAAACCAATAAAAAAGAAAACGGAAAGAAGTGAGAATTGAGAGTTAGATATTGAGATTAAAAATTTTAAAAGAGAAATTTGTGTTTAACTGCCAATAGGTTTCAAGATTGTCGTCACGGAGAGAAGAGACGCCATTGCCAGATTTACAAGAGCTGACACTCCAAGCTGCTTTTTTGCCCATTTCTCTGAGGTCATCTTCCACGATTAGGTGTTGATTTCCTCCTGTAATCTTCCCTTCTTCTTCCGACTCTGAAGATTCTGTAGCCATTTTTGCTGGGAACGGGAACCCTAATTTGAACTATTCAAAGTATTCCCAATTGCCTCCCAAAATAAACGGGCATTTAAAAGTTACTAACCCGCCTAATTAAGTTTCATTTTTTAATCTCTCTCTCCTAATTAAGATCTTAATTAGGCTTCCTTTTTTCTTTTCTTTTTTGGTTACATTAATGAAAGCCTATTTGTTTGTATTTTATAAATGACATAGTAGTAATTTAAGTAAATCAGTAAATCACCCCCTCCAAAATAAAAGTACAAATGGAAATTGAAATTCAAAGATATAGAGTTTAAAGGGTAAATTAATCAAAGTAGTTCTAGTTTAATCAAGTTGAGAATTTGTTTTTTTATATTTTATATAGTAACAAGGAACATATCATTAAGAAATAGAAATAGAGGTAAAAATAGCCGATACAAAATACAACCTACTGCATCATGCACTAAAAGAGTTTTGATAGAGTCAGAAGGATCTCTAAACTTAGTAAAAGCTTCTTCCAAATCATTACAAAAATGGGCACTGCCCAACCTAACTAAGGCATCAGCACAAGTATTGCCTTCTCTAAAAACATGTTGCACCTTGATTTCCTCCGACTTGTCCAGCAACAACCTGCACTCAATAATAATAGGCAAGAATTTATTATTAGCATTGTCCATTTACTTGGAGGTTATCGTAGGGATTGAAATATGAGAATTTGTTATCATAGGGGTTGAAATTTTGTGTTCCTGCCCTCATAAAAACCATGTAATGTAGTCCAAAAAGAGGTTCGGTTTATTTTGAATGAAAACATTTAAAAAAAAAAATCTTCTCAATTTCTAAAATACAAAATACATTAGTTTTGTCCATCCTATAATTAAAGTCAAATTTGTCTTAGGTTTGAATAGTTGTGTACTTGTGTTTTTTTTTTTTTTTTGGCACCAAGTTGTGTACTTGTGTTTATTGATGTTTAAGGTGCATTCATTAGGACACATAAGGTTAACGATAAGATACAATCTATCAGAAGACAAAGAAGACTCCAACTTTATTACATTTGACTCCTACTTATCAATTACAGCATCAGATATATCAATCAATTTTTATGAACAATGATCAAATCAAAATGAATTAAAGTGGCAAAAAAACCACAAGGTTTTGGTCTTCAAAACCAAGCTAAACACAAATCATGCAATGCCCATTTTCCTTTTCCACTAAAAAAAAAACAGCTTACGGCTTCCGTAATGATCAAGGATTTCATTTTCAGGTATAATAATCCAATTATGTTTTAGGTATCTTAATCTTATCAACATTTTGACCTGTCTGTCTTTGCCTTAGTTGTGTTCTGCAATATTGGAAAGTTTTGAAAGCTTTAGCTGTCCAAAATGCCCCAAAGCTAATCCAAAAGAAGCACAAGTTGGACGGCAGCTGGGCCATTTCTGTCACTAACTCCCTACCCTTTTTCTCATTTCACCTCATATATCAACTATCAGCTTTGGTTTTGCCCCCACAATGATTTAAAGTTTTCCAACCGAATGCTTCCTCTGTCATTTTCTATTGCTTTCAAGCTTTTATAATATGGCTAGTCTTTTAGTGTGGTCCTCTTCTCCACTTTCACAGGCTAGAAAGAAATGTCTCATATGGTATATATTGTGCAAACATACAGACAAGAAACATATCTCAAAGTCATTATACAGTAAAAATTTAGAAATCTTGATGATTAATCATTATATATTATAGATGATATTTATTAGTAGAATAGTGGGATGACTATACATTGTTCATTGAGTAAGATGGTTGAATAGTGTTAACAAAAAAAAATTAACATCTCCATCTTGAATACAGCTAGGATTTTTCAGGAATTGTAACTATCAGAATCTTTGAAACTAAATCCTGTAATAAGGGTGAATATATATAATATAGTAGTAGCATCTAAAATTACTTTCCAAATCTTGAGCCTGATTTGATTCCAGGAACAGTATCTGCAGATATCAAGTAAACAACAAATCTTAGCTGGATGAAAGGCAGGCAAAAACTGCAATGGCAGATTTTTCACCAGTTGGGAAATATAGAGAAAAGGAACAGTATCTTATCTACCTGTGATGTTGGAGACAAAATTTGATTTGTTGATCATTCTTATTGAAATCCCATGTTGTATACATTGTAAAGGCCTTGAGAATCTGTGTTCCAAGTTGAAAATTGTTGCAGTTGCTGCAATTTTGAATTTGAGGCTTGTAAGACATGACAGAATTTCAAAAGTAGTTAAATTCACAGAGTATGAATAATTACAGTGATGCAGGATGAGCTGATAGCTTGTTCTGGGATTGATGCAGGAACACTTGGAATTCCTTCATTTGTTGTTTGAGGAGGGTGCATTGTTGCATCTACCGTGCAACTTACGGCTTCTTTTTGCAATGGATTGAACTGAAGGCAACCTAAATTGGCCATTGCTGCAGGTAACTTAGCGGCTGCTGGAAAATTGGCCACATAAGCAGGAAACTTCATTGCAATGATTATTTAAAGCACAAAGTCAGTCATGGAAGATATGTCGCTTGCATTTATCCATTTCCACCAAATCATCAGTGAGAAAGGACAATTCAGGAGGTTGTTTTCTTACCTCTTTTGCAGGGAGGTTGTCAAAGTTGAATTCAACACTTGGATTTAAAGCAGCAAGTTTCATAGACAAGAACTGCAAGTAAATTAAATAACAAAACCTGATAAGTTCAACAGAAAGACAATGTTCCATAAATCAAGGGTAATTAAGATAAACATATGTCTTGTCTTACCTCAACTTGTCTTTGGAGAGATTGAACATAGTTGATTATTTCATCAAGCATTCCAGCTTTGC
The DNA here is from genome assembly GCA_001974805.1 of Corchorus capsularis. NCBI lineage: Eukaryota > Viridiplantae > Streptophyta > Magnoliopsida > Malvales > Malvaceae > Corchorus > Corchorus capsularis. The sequence goes on from AWWV01014439.1 coordinate 123,596, forward strand.
CTGTGATTTTATTGCACCCAGGGACTAAATCTTGCAAGCATTTCATCTTTTTACTGATCTTTTCCCTTCTGGCCTGTACATCAGAGACAGATAAAACCCCAGATTATAATTACATGCAAATTAAAGATTATACTACCAATTTTCTTGGCAAACAATCATCAAAATTCAAACAAGTTTCCTACTTACTCTTTCTGCCAAGCTATGACTATCAGTAGCCTGACCACGACGCGCCCTTACATGAATGTAATCTGGCTTCTGAACTTCTGAAGCCTTGGAATTCTCCTTGGAAGAGTTTCTGGAAACTTCTGTACTGCATTTTGTTTTGGCCTCAGATTCCCCTTCCACTTCTCCTTTGATTTTCTTATCTTTGCATTTATGGTCTACAACAGCCTGCACACCAAAAATGAGATGCCTCAGTCAGGACAATAAGTTATAACAGCTTTGATCCTAGTGAATTTACCAGACTTTAACTAAACCAAACAATAGCTAATCTCTTTGTCACAAATGAGTGAAATTTTTGCAGAGTTTCAAAATTCATTCTTCTAAGAAACTAGAGCCCAAAAAACTGATAAATCTAGAGTGAAAAAACATAGTAAACAGACCTCTGCTTTTCTCTTGTTAAGGCTCTCTCCGCAAGTGGTGGACTCCATTTTGTCCAAAATCACATTGTCTCCATCTTCTTTCATACCAGCAGACTGGAAAGCTGTCATTTGACAGCTAGAAGTCCGAGAAATTGAGTAATCTGCAGCAGCCTTTGGCGCAGCAACAACAAAATCTGGTCCATGTCCAGCTACTGAAAAGTTCACAAATTTGGGAAATTCATCACTACCCAGATAAACTTCTGGCCTATTCTGCTCGACTAATTGTCGACTACCTAGACTGCTTGCAAACAAAGCCTGAAACTGAGGAACTGAACTTGCACATAATTCAACAGGATTACTATTGTTTTGGACCACATAGTTTTGCTCCTGCTGCTGCTGCTGCACCCATTTTAACCTTGCTTGTTGTCTCTCAAGCACTGTCATGTCTATCCCGTTATAGTTACAGCTTTCCAGGGAAGGCAAACTATGTAACATCTCTAATCAAGAAGAAATGGGAATTTTTTTGCTTCTTGTCTGGATTCTTTGAAGACCCTTTTTTCCCGGGAAACAAACAAGTTGACAAGTTGTTATCTAAAGGTGGAAGAAGAGGAAAAAATTAAATAGCTTGACTTAGGAAAGATGAATTAGCAAGGAGCCGGAGGGATATATATAAAGAAAAGGATTTTGGATAGAAGAGAAGGCAAAGAATCACAAAAGAATGTAAGCCATTAACGAGAGCTGTGGGCAATGGGACCCACTGACATAACCGCCATGTGAGAATGTCCGTTTAACAGAAAAACGGAGAGGGGCTGCAAAACGGGGTATGGAGAAAACGGGGTTGGGCTGCTTCTTGGTGCAAAAGAAAGAAGCTGGTTGAGTTTAATGTTTTCAAGGTTTGGTGGTGGGTGATTTACATTCAATGGTGATATTTCGAGGCTTCACATGCAGATTATTAACTTTAATTTTGGTGAGTTTTCAACGTCAAAAAGTCTTTACCTCTAAACAAACAATCAAATCATGCAAGTTGTTTGATTTACTCAAAAAAAAAAAATCAAGTTGTTTGAACTTTGATGAACCTTCTATTCAAGTTACATATAATTTTTGGAAAATTTTGGCAATTTTTTTATAACAGATTTTCATTCTTTATTTGGTTATTATTTATCAAGTAAAAAGGAAAAAAAAAAAGATCGCTAGAAGGAGGGTTCGAACCTCCGACCTTATGGTTAACAGCCATACGCTCTAACCAACTGAGCTATTCCAGCTTGTTGAAATCTTTTAATATTTTTAGTTATAAATTATTTTTCTTTAAGAAAGCATTGCATAAGAATTAAGAAGATCAGCAGTGGCATGTCACTCAAGAACATACATACTTTTATCAGTGAGAAAACTGGAAAGTGATATCAACTTTCAATTGACCTGCATCACTATTTCTGGATGTGCAATACTCTTTTTCTTCCTCTTTTACTCCTTTAAAACAAGGAAAAATGGGAAAGAGACATGGAAATGAGCCAAATTCAATATCATAGTCAACTGTCCATTTCAAGTTTCACATAGGCAAAACACACAGTTGGGAATCTGGATCAAAGGTAGCAAGTAAATCTTTCTTAAGTTACAAGGTAACCAGCAAAGATACCCCTGCAATATCCTGTGACTGATTCAGGGACAAAACTGTTCAAATATATGCACTTTTAGACAGGTGTAGATTAGATAGATGAGTTTTTATATGTATAGAATATTAGATTAATGGAAACTCATATATAGATCAAGATAAGAATGGTGCTGATTAAATAGGAAGATCTGAGTGTTTGCCAGGCAAAGAATATTTGCATGGATATATTGAATGGATTATATGAGTGACCCACCGACAATGTGTGCCAAATTAGGGCAGCATAAAAACAAATCCCACCAACCAGGCTTTTCCTTTCCATCTCAAGAAACTCACATCACAAGACCTAGAGATGACAGCAAGCTTCTTCATGTTTTTTATACTTAAAAATAAACATAAATTATACACTAGGAACCAAAAATGAAGAGTTCCAACTTTCTGCACTAGTTTAAGTTATGGAACTTATCCATTTTGCTGTTACAATTTGTAGCAGATAGTTTTTACTGTGTTTTGGAGGATAAATGGGCTGTTATTTATATTAACAGTTGCTTATTATAACCAATGATGGGGTGAAAAACAGAAGAAAAAATTTAAGGGACAAAATCACATTAACAATGATGGAGAAAGTATTATCAAAGGGCCCAGCTATAAGTTAGATGAAAATTAACTTGAATAATGGGAAAGAAGATAAGTGATGGTAGGGTACGAGACCATGGGTAGAGGGTCTGTTGGGAGGGCCTTCAGCCCTACACCAACTTCATATGGGTATGTCTCAAACAGGAATTTGGCCATGGAAGGCTCCTCACTACTAACTTCTTCTGATCAGATTTATATCCTTTCACTTCCCCCAAACCCCACCATTTTCCTACTGTTGTCCCCTGCCAACTCATTGAATTAACCTAACCAATGATCAAAACTTGCCCATCAAATTCTTCTTTTTTATAATTCTATATTACTTACTGCAAATTTCAGATCTATGATTGCTTAGTGGACCCAATTTAGAAAGGGTCCATCAATCCATCAATTCAATTATAATAGTAGTGTACTTAAAAAAGAGGAAAGAAACTGATATGAACCTGTCTCACCTCTTTAGTGAAATTTGTTCAGGCCACTAAAACTTCAGAAACTCTATCAATGTATTCTGAAACAGACACAATTTGCAAGGAAAATCTCCTGGTCCCTGACTAGATTACCAGAAACAAACCAGGTTTATCGATAGATCAGATACAAATGCTTTTCTTCTTCTTGCATGTTTTTGTTATGGCATTTGCATGAAAAGGAATTTACAAGGCAATGATGTTTACCTCATTTGCACACTGTTCTATCCTGCTCTTTCAAGACAATTTTGACAGCATATAAAAATCAGTAGGACAAACAGAAAAAACTTAGCTAATGATTCATCAGGAAGATCTGGATTTGATGTGAGAGTGAAAGGTTAAAAGTTTAGGTAAGAAAACATTAATACTATCATGGTGTCATGATGAGTTATAAAGATAAACAGAAACCTGACCTTCCATAGTGAAAAATAAGGTCAGTGAGGGGTTTCTTTTAGTCTCTTTTCCTATTGATCACTAGTTTCTTGTGTGAATCTTCTATATTATAAGGTCCAATAAACATACGATATAGCCTAAGATTGGGGAAAGAAGATGCAAAGGAGGAAAAAAAAAACTACAACCTAGCCAAAAAGAAAAACTGTACATTCGTAAAGATTTTACAACCAGAAAATGACAGCAGATACATCATAAAATAATCAATTCTAACAAGCTACATCATGGTAATTAGTGTCGGAGGCTTGATGCCAGACAAAATCATTTACCAGCTAATTAATTTTTAGTTACACTATGACGACACTTGCTGCCACATCCCAGGAAGCAAATTCCTCCCAGGCAAGGGGAAAGAATCTTACCAGTCACCAGGCTACTTGTTAACCCCCAATGTCAACAGAAAGCAGAAAGTCCATGTTTCATTTCTTCTTTTTTTGTGCATTGGATTTTGAGAATATTGGCAATTTCACTCCAAACAATGACTTATGAGACTTCTTGTCTTTGGAAAAGTTGTTAACATCTTCAGATATGACATTTTCAGCTTGAACGTATTCTTGTTCATCATCACTAGGGCTGGTATCTCTAAGGAGCCTCAGCACTTCCAATGCACTTACCTTTCCCTTCTCACTACCATTAACAGATACATCAACAAGGTCAGGGATGATATTATCACATTCATCCATCACCAAGCGACTATATTCAACACTTTGAGAACATAATGCAAGGAGAATAGCGAGGGCATTCTCTTGATTCTCATAACTGTCAGTCTCAAGTAATGCGGCAACAGAAGTAATGCATCCAGTGGCCTGAGTGATAGAAGCCCTAGCCTCATGGCTACTGCACAAATTTCTCAACAACGCTATACAGTGCCTTGCAAGAGTTCTATCTTCTAAGAACGGAACAAATTTTGGGATGCACTCCAAAGACACCAAATTGGAACAAACATCATCGTTCAAGGACAGGTTGCACAAAATCTTGATGACACATTCCTGGAAATCTGTGATCTTTGAGATGAGAATATTTAAAATGGAAACCAGAGCACCAGATGAAACAATCTTAGATCTAGAACTGCTATGGCCAGACAATACTTCCATAATGTCAAGAACCTCTTTAGTAACTTCTGAGTCAAGAAACGATGACAACAGACTATACGCATCTTTGTGTAAGAGTCGTACACCATTCCTGCAAATCACACAGAAATGAAAATAGCACAGATAAGCCCCTCTTTGATAAAAGATCCATGACCATAAGAAAGTGGGTTTGATGTGAGCATGAGACCAATCAGGAGTTTTCCAAGTCATGGAGGACAAGTGGTGACAAGGAAATTATAGGATACAAAAATAATGACCTTCAAATCATAAAACATAAGTAACTACTGCTAAATATGGAAAATCTCATTACCTGTGTTTGCTCAGAAATGTCAATAACAATTGAAATCCAGCTTTTAGTGCTCTTTTATCATGTAAACCACGATCACTGCTTAGAAATTCAATTAGAGGTTCAATGAAATTCTTGGATGTCATAGAAAGACAAGCTAGATCATCACTTCTCAAACGATTTCTCATATCTTCCAACATCTTGTATTGTGATTCTAGATCAAGCTCGGCAAGGCTAGATAAATCCTCTAAATCCATCTTACTTGAATTGATGTGAGATTGATATTGGCAAAGATCATCTTCATCCCTGGTCTGCTCTCGTTTCAAACTTATTACATCTGCAATCTTGTTACGAGATGAATCCGAAGTATAACTTGTATCCAAAGATGCAAGTGATATGCTGCTGATGTCCACTGGAAAGCGTAGATCATTCATAGAACTGCCTAAACTAGCTATGGAAGTAGAAGAATTTTCCAATGACTGAAACACATTTGGCTGCATGCTTGGGTTTTGAATGGTGATTCCATACTTCATACACCATTTTGATATGAGATCCTTCATGGCAGCATTCAGGGTCAATGACAGATGAGCCAGCTTCTTATTGGTTTTTGGGCACCTATCATTACCATCATCAAACCACTTCTGGATCCAAAACCTTTCATATGTTTGTCCAGAAGCAATAACAACGGGATCATACATCAATCTCGAAGATATGGGGCACTTAAATTCCTCAGGAGGTAGAGCGCTACTTAACCTATCATCGTGAGCATCATACCGCTTATACTCTGTATAAGATTCCACATCAACAGATTGAGTCTGCCCAAAGTTACTGCAGGGGTTGTTAACTGCAAATGCTCCTTCCTTCTGATCACTTGTGTTGTCTATTTGCTCTGAAATAATCAAGTTAGCATACTTCCTCAGCAAATACAAAAGATATTTTAAAATCTTCTTCTTTTGCTGGTCAGCATCTCCAACTTTTTCCAGCAACTTCTTAATTGCTCTTTTCTCTATCAAGATGGCTGTTGAAGATGTGATATGAAGTCGGAAAGCTGCGGTTTGAAGAGCTTTCATTTCAGCATATTCCATTGAATCTGATGCTGCAGCTCCCCTCTGGAGCAATTCTCTTACAACCTTCCCAGCCTCTTCTTCAAATTTATCAGCCATAAAATTTGCAGCTCGCAGTTCATCCACAATTTGAGAGATCTGCAATAACATTTCATTATCAGCTTGATGGGAGAACATGACATCATAAACAAAGTTAACTATAAATAATAAGACATGTAGTTTAACAAACCTCAACAGCCAGCTTAACTGGAACCATACCCTGAATTTGGCATAAACTTTGTTCCAACAAGTTCCTTGATTTTACGCATCTTGAAACTATGGCATCTGTCGTTATTGCCTGAAAGAAATTGCAGAATGGTATCAACCATAAAGTATATAACTTGATAATATAATGACTAAGTGATATAATAAAGAAAAAGTATAGTTTCTACTTGAGGTCAAAGACACCAACAGAACATTTCATGGTGGATAAATGAGGCCAAGTGCAACAGTACATATTATCAGATTGTTAAAGAAAACTAACTTTTTCGTTATACAGTTACAAAAACTGGCTTTGCAACAGCCATGTCATAATCATTGTTTTGATAAAAATGAAGATAGTAATGAACCTTGCCCTTCACAATCACAACCAGTAACCAGAAAAACATATGAATAGTTTATGCATACCAGATAAAGTTTACTGGATTCGCTGCAGTACTGAAGAAGTAGTTTTGCTCTCTCAAGCGCGCTATTCAGTAAGCATAGTGCATTTATTCCTGTGGTGCATCTCGGTCGAGCAGCTTCGATTTCTGGAAATATCCTTACGATTCTGTCAACAAATCTCCTAAGTTCTGTACACATCATATGATGCACCTACAATCATCAATGATAGTTTATGAGAACATATATCATAACGTCCATGTCATAGTAAGGAAAATCAGCCCAATTAGAACATATATCATAACGTCCTCTCCAACAATGGTGAAGGCAGAGTAAGTGATACTACTTATCAATTCTAAGTTCAAAGATACTTTAGTTGTATGACATAAAACAAATAGAATAACTTAAATCCAAGATTCCATAGTGGAGCAGAAAAATGGAACCACACTCGAGAATCATACCTTAAAGGAACTAGGATATGTTGGAGTTTGAGCTACTTCGGCAGCATCAGTCCCCATTCAAAAGACAGGTATCCTGAATAGAAACAAAACACAGCCAAGTTATTAACCACATCAGAAACTGCAAACCAACAATAGGAGCTAGAATTTTATCAAAATGATTATAATTCTCAGACTTACAAACGTTTATTAAGCATATAAAAGATCTAATAAAGGTTTTCCTATGTTGAATCTTCTGCTAAGATTTCTAAGCTTAGATTTATGGTTTTCATTAATTATACACCCTAGCTCATAGGCTTTGTGTTGAGACTTCAGTCAACATAAAAAGATACACAGATTAGACAACAAATATCAGCCACGCCTTTATACCCCACCAATCCCCATCCCCCCCAAAAAAAGATGTAAAAAAACACCCAATAGCACGCTTAATCATGACAAAATTCATAAGAACAAGATATGCTTTGAATATATCTTCATCAGGGTATAAGAATTTATTAAAAAAACATTAACTTGGCCTTATTCATGATAAGCAATTATGGAAATTGGAAACAAATTAGGAGGGAAGGAAAAGAGAAAACTCACCTAGTGATTTGGAAAGCAGAGCAACTATGAAGAGATGTTTTTTCTTTTCTTTTTTGATGTGTATTTTGGAAGCTGCAGAACACCACACCACCAAATATACAGAACTTGACCGACCAAAGAGGCAAAGGCCCTTTAGAAAAGCAAATCAAACAGTTGGCGACTTAAATAAGTAAGCACTTCAGTGAAGATATCATCATTTCATTGGGAGCCTCCAGAGAAACAGAGAACCTCACTTTGCACAACAGTCAAACACCCAATTTCTAGAACTAACCCTTCAAAACAAAAAGTACTTATTTTCTTGAACTCCAAAGCAGAATTTCAAGGCACCAGAAGCAATTGTTTTGCAGCTCTACCATAGATAAGCAAGGTGAAAAGGAAACAGTAGTCCAAAAAAAAGCTTCAAAACTGACCAATCCGAGAGCATAATTTCTTGCTGATAACTTTAACACTCAAAAAACCATATTCACAGCTTCTGATGAATTGAAGAACCTTGAAAAGGTAAAACAAACCCAGAAATGGAAAGCCCACCACAAAAAATGACTGCCAATCAATCAAAAGCTTTAGCTTTTAAGAGCCCTTCAACACAAGGCAACCAAAGAAAAGAGAACCCAAAACTCCAAGAAGAAAAATCAGACAAACCCTTTTATCAGTGAAAGCAAAGGTTAACTATAAAGGAGCGGTTGGTGTTTTTTTTTTTTTCAAAGACAATAAAAGTCTTTGCGCAGAAGAAGAAGAAGATAAACAAAAGAAGGATTCTTAAATTTGATTTTAGACTTAATCAAAATAAAGATAAAACAAAAATAATGAAGAAAAAAGAGACCCGTCAACGGGCTATCCTTCTCCAATATCTCCAGTGAAAATACCGAGTATCAGGTTCTTCTCGATCGTCTTTGTCTTTAAGGCAATGACTCTTTTAAGACAGTAAAGTTTTAAACAAAAAAACGATTTATAACAGTCACAAAAGCTTTGTAACATGCCTGTGATGTCTGTGATAATTTTCCACCCTTGATGTTTCACTCTTGTGTTGAATCCAACGGTGGTCAAGGTTCAGGGAAGTAGCCGGTGATGCTTACCAAAGCTAAGCTGACGATTCTAACCCTCGGACAAAGCAGCCACGCTTGAACGGTCCGAGGGGAACTTTTGCTTCTGTAACTTTAAATAATCAAAAAAGTCAAAACAGTGTCCAATTGGAGAAAAGTCCCTAAACGGAAACCTCGTTTAAGTTGCTAATTTTTTAGTTAAATACTTGTGAGAATTGAGATCCCATAATACAGTGGGTGTAAATTCTATTAGGATCATTCTAAAAAGGGTGTTTTTTAGGATCCCATTAAGATAATGCCACCTAATCAATTTTGAATTACCACCAAGATATATTTTACACCCCTATTTACCATATAAACTCTTATTAATTGCATTAATTCACCCTTGATTCTAGTTAAGATTGGATAATTAGTGAAATTTCTTTTTCCATCTTTAAGGATATACTTTTAAGAGTAAATTTTATTATTTATGATTATTCTTGAAGATTATCATCAATCATTTTTTTTCTAAACCATCCACACCCATTTATATAACTCTAATTAAGACTTTTAATTTCTTTTAATTAATAAATATTAATTAAAAGAATCAAATTATGATGACCAATTAAATTAATTAATATTTGAATTTGTTCTAAACCAATTAAATTAATTTGCCACTTGTAAAGAAAAAAAATCTTGTTTCACATCCAAAACCAATCTTAATTTGAAAAAAAAGTTATGTTATAAGGCAAAAACAAAATTTATTAAAAACAAGTCACATTGCAAGTAAAAAAAAAGAAGAAGTTAAAAATAAAATTTATTAATAAAATTATTCAATTTTAACCAAGGTTAAAATTATGTTAAGATTCTCTCAAAAAAATTATGTTACGATAATTAATAAAAATTTAATTAGGTGTGGTAGGGTGTAAATTTGGATTTGATGATTATTCAAAATTGATTAGGTGTCATTATTCTAATGGAATCCTAAAAACACCCAATTTTAGGATGATCCTAATAGAATTTAAACTCTAATACATTTGCTCGTTTAGAGGTGGTTTGGTATCGTTTGTGTTTCCTATTTTTTGTTGTCAATTTTCTGTTTTTGGAAACAAAACAGTGAAAATATATTTGGCGAACTGTTTCTATTTTCAAAAATTTTGGAAACAGAATCGGTGTTTTGGAAAAAAATGGAAGTAAAAATTTTGTACTTTCATGTTTTTCCAAAACACAGAAGCACAGTTATTTAACTCACATACATTTTTATTCTTTTTTAAAAAAAATTATTTAAAAATATACAACAAACAAAATTGTATATCAAAACATGTTTTTGTTTTCAAAAAAAATTGACAGCGCAACCAAAACAAAACAAAAACAGAAAACGAAACCTCACATTCTAGAGACTAGTATTAATTAATCCCATAAGCAATTCTCGGCTTAAATGATAAAAAAATCCATTTTGCAAGTTCGTTATTACAGGTGGTTTTTCTACAATAATGTTTATGCTAAAAATTTCCTCGTTTTCTTTTTTTAATTTTGGTTGACATTGCTAAATTTTTCTTAATATATATATGCCGAAGTTCTTTTTATATGTAGAGCAGCCAGAGACTCTTTCATTGGAAGTTTTCATTTGGTTTTAGTGGGAGAGAAAAATACAAAAGTAGGTGACTATTAGTCAAACAGTGGTTTCATAAATAGAAAAATCGTTAATTCATTATTAAAATTTTCAGGGGCTTATTTGGTACACTTAATTTAGCCAAAAAAATTTATCTTAAAGCTTATTCTTTTTTCCTGCGTTATTTTTGTTGGTTGGCTTATCATCAAATGGCTAAAAGCAAAAGGAACCTGAATAAAGGGGAACGATGATGTGATTTGTGGGACCAACTTGAAAGCCTAGCCTGCTGATGAAAACAATAGTTTCAGTCCCAAAAACATGAGCCCATTTCCGAAAAACTAATTATTATTATTATTTCTATCAAAAAAAAAATTATTATTATTATTATTATTATTATTATTATTATTATTATTATTATTCTTAATTAATAAAATTAATTAGTTAATTAAGCACAAAACAAATATAAAGAAAAAAAAAAGTCTTCCATTGCTTGGGGTATAATCATTCGTCACTATAGAATTGAAACGTTGACCTACTAATCATGAACTATTATGTGAACAAGTTTTTTTCAGCATTATGATTTATGATTATGTAAGTGGGTTTTTAGACTAAATGTGAACTTAAAGATGTTTTTAGTCTCATCTTCGGGAGAATTCTTTTTCCCTACTATTCGTTTCTTCCACTTCCCTAATCATCACAATCAACTTAAGTGGACAAAAAAAATACACGCACGAATATAACACGTTCATCTTATTAATTTGATGTTTTTGGTGGGTAACAAGTTACATGTCACAAATGTACATAGGTTGTTCATATCGACCATTAAACATTATAACAAATTAGAAATCTAACGTAATTTATTTATAATATATAAATATAAAGTAAAAGCTGCAATTGCAACCTGATCATCTATATACATCTCCTTAATTTTAAATAAATTATATTGTATGGTTTAACTAATAAAAATCGATTTTTTTTTGTATGTGTAAGTATTTCAAATAGTGGATGAGTTTATTCGTTATATATTATACGTAATAGAGTAAAGAAGATTCTTAATTTCAATTTGTCAAGAAAAAGAGGTAGAATTAAATTTCTTCCTAAGAAAGATTAAAGAATTTGAGGTTGTAATGTTGGAATGTTCCACGGGAGTGTTAAAAATATACTAGTATCCAATAATTTCTCACCAAAAAGTAGCAAAAACGAAAAAAAAAAAAATAGTAGTAGTAAACAGTAATTTGACAATAAAAGAAAGAGAGAGAGTAGGCTTAGACCTTGAGAGCCCAAAAGAAATGGGAACGAAATGGGCCAATTTCCACATGTGAGTTGAAACAAATCAAAATTTGTTGAAGCTACATAAGGGCCCACCAGCAATTTCTTCGCACCATCGTCAAATAACCTGTTTAGTTGAATTCACCAAAGTTTATTCAATTTTCAACACCCAAAGGCCAAAAATTAATGAAATATTAGCATTCTTTTTTCATTTTTATAATCCAATATCTTTAGAGACTAGCAATAGTAATGGAGATATCGATCGCTTGGAGAATTTTGACGTACGACATTCAAATTAACGCTGCGTTAATTAATTAGGTGAAGTCGAAAATATTCTACTTTTTGATAGAAACCCATATATATATGGCGTGGCTAAATCCTTTCCCTACTCTTTCTTTTCCAAGAAAAGTAGATGGAGAAAGAAGAAAATAAACGATCAGTTCTTAAGGCTATACTGAAGAATTATTGGGGACGAGACGACAAGAGGGGACCAAAGACAAAGACCTTATATATGTCAATTCTAATTAATTGACGTACGCAATATCTATCTATAACATAAAAGTAATTATGCAGTCATCTTTAATATATAAATAATTGTTAAAGCTTTTAAGGTCCCAGCAAAAAGAAGAAAATAATAAGTGCTTTAATTAGCCTTTACATGCATGTTTTGTTTTGGGTAGAACATAATGCAATATTTGTTTGTTGGCTTGATCTACATGAGTCAAAATTGATCAGTATTAGTATTCAATCCGAAGATAAGAATTTTGTAAGAAGTTAGGTACATAATTAATTTGTTGCATCAAATCTCAAATATATGTTAGGTGAGTAATAAGTTACATTGAAAGCTAAAAGGGGTACGAGATTAAAAGAAAGATAATACTTAGTATAGGGAAATTATTATTAGATAAATTCGGCCTACTACGTGAGTTAGTCTCAAAATTACCAAGTAAACCAGAGCACTACTTATTCTTTCTAATTTGTAACTTATTGTAAAATAATGATTGAATTGAGACATTTTTTAATCTCGAAGATAAAAAATGTTTTCAATATGAACATGATAGGTCGAGATATATATTATCTAATAATTTTTCAATATGAACATGTGAATAATGTTTTCTTGAAGTCAATTATCTCGAGACATGACACAATTCTTAATAAGTAATATGTGTGGAACAATAACATGTGAATCTTGAATTTTTCTACTAATAGGGGAGTATTAGTATAGTAGGTATAGCAAGACAAATAAATGCCTAAGCGGCAAAGCCTTGTCCAAGGAAAAAGAAAGCAGTAAGTTTGATTAGCTTAGCCTTTAGTGAGCATTGTCATTTCGTATTTCGAAGTTTCGTTATCTTCTAAAAGTCACCATAAATTAGTAGGAGTACGAAGTTTCGTTGAGATATGGCATATGGATTGATTTTGCAACGTTTATCACTCATTCTTATGTTCTATTTCAATGTTATCGTTGTCTAATATTTATGACCAATAAATTTACCAAATACACTACTTTGATACTAACTGCTGCAACTGACTTCTTCAGAATGATTCCAACTCGTAGAAGTTTTTAGTCTTCATTTGATCGATACATGCAACAAATCCCAATCCCAAATGCACGGTAAATCGCTTTATTTGGTTTTCTAAGAATTTGAAAATGCCGACACTGAATTCATAATGCTTCTTGTCAACTCCTAACTAGAAAAACTTGATTGATCAATAGTATGAAAAACGTTGCAAGATGAAAGAAACAAATTAATAAATATTTCATAAGATAGCGTTATATTTATATATGTGTGTATTCAAGAAGTAATTACTTTCCCCCATAGACTTAATCACCAAACATCCACATCATTTAGCAGGTAACCGATGATTAATTAAGAACTACTACTATTTTGCTTGGCCATAAACATCCAAGGAGACCCATTCCTTTTCTTCGCTTCCCTTTTTCCACTCCCAATTGGTGACAGGCTGACATCCATTAACCAGCTGATTAAGCATAATCAACCTTTTTTTAGCTTTTTGTCTGATAGACAGGTTACGAGGTACTTGGCCTTAATAAAAAGGGAATTGGAAAGGCAAAGCTTGGTCTTGTGGCCCAGGAAAAAAGGGCAAAGGCAAAGTTGGGTCAGTGTGAGAATGACGAAGGAAACATCAAGTGGTGGACCATCCCCAACCCAATAGGCTATTGCTTGCAGCTTAACAACCATTTTCCATGAGGCCCAAAAGGCTATTTAAGCCTGTAGGCTCAAGACCAAGAGACAAGAGAGAGTAATAATTTTATTGGCTTTAATACTTAAAAAAAAAATCATTTACTGTTGTGAAATGATGGAGTCTAGATTGTCTCCACCAATATAATAATAACCAAGGAGAAGAGAGAACACCGAATTTAACGAGGTTCAGCCAATAATGTGCCTACGTCTTCGAATAATACTACTAGATGATATTTCATTATATGAAACAAATATTACAAGAGTATTAAGCTAATAAGCATAAGCTTATGAAAATGATTTTCGGATGGGTGAAGATGCTATGGCTTATAGGCTAGAGGGATAAGAAATGAGCTTTGAATTTATGAGCTTTTGATTGCTCTTCCTTGGTGATGGAAATTCGGATATGGGATATCCCATGGAAGTGCCAACATCTCCTCTATTTATAGGAGATGTTGGCCATTTAACATCCATTTATCAAGGCTAGATGCCCATATATAAGTTGCTAGTATATGTGAGCTAATTGGCTAAGTTTATTGTATAATGTATTCATATCTAATTGGCTCACATTAAGTGGCACTTACCAAATGCCAATTACCCTTGTGAAGTCCATTCCATGATTTCCATAACATTTACCTTTTTTTCGTTTGTGACAAATAATTTTTTTTGTTCTTTTTTTTTATCTAAATAAATCACTTTCCTTTTAAAAGTGACAACGTTAGTCCTTTTCAGACCAAATGTGTCGTCACATGACTAACGATCGTTAGATTTGTTGATGTGTTGCTGAAAATTAAAAAGATCCTTTTCTTTTTTATCCTTTTTCCTACTTCTTGTATAGCATGAGATCAGTGCTTGTTTCTGGAAAATTGAGGTTAGAATCAAGGTCCGGGACGAAAGGCGAGTTGACCTAGAAAATTTGGGGTCCATTGGAGCTTTGATATAGAGTGGTGGTGTGGCTGTGACTGGCCAGATTTTGAGTTTGGTGGCAGTGGAGTGAGAGAAAATGAAGGGAGAAGAAAATGAGGAAGAAGAAGAAGTAGGAAAAGACAAAAAAAAAGTAAAAGAAAGAAAAAAGAAATCTGTTTTGAATGTTTAGTATGTGGGTCCTACATGTCACGTGGTCTGAAATAATGACACTGAAAAGCTACGTCAACAAATCAGAGGGCCGTTACTCACTTGACTAACGGATCGTCCAGAATGGATTAACGTGGGTTACTTTTGAAAGAAAAATGATTTATTTGGGTAAAAAAAAAAGAATTTATTTGTCCCCAACGAAAAAGTTAATTGATTTTTTTAGTATTAAGCTTAATTTTATTTATTGGGTTGTCATTAATTAAAATATTACAAAAATAAAATTAAATAAAACAAAAAAAACATAGCTAATCTTATTCGAGATGGGTCAGTCCACTATGAATGTAAAATTCTCCTAATTAACAATAATATTCTTTATTCACAAAATTCGAACCAAATCCTTAAGTAAGAGAAACGGTTTTGCCGAGTCACTTGAACGAACAAACGGTTGTTTTACAATCTAATTACTTTAATCTTCATTAACCAAGTAAATTCTATGCTAATGCCACATACTAAA